>PYHW01009916.1:1791081-1808512 GCA_013186435.1 Turdus rufiventris
GGGAGGAAAAGAAAAAGAAGAAAAAATGTGGGTTTGCCTGATACTTTATATCTAAGCTTGTCTGCTTAAAATTCTTTCTTCTGATCATGCTTATATGCCTAAATTTTAATTAGTGTTATTCTAGGCTGTTTAGAATTATAAAAACTGATACTTGGAATGGGATGTGTCTTCAAGTATTCTGCTGAGTAAAAGAGAAAAATAGTTCAGTAGTAAATAGTATCACGCTTTTACATAGAGTTTTTTTTCTTTCATTTTTTTTTCCAGGCTTGGTAATTAAAAATGCTCTTTTATTCTAGTTTACTTTAAAAGTTTCTTGATTTATAGTAACAAAACTTCACTGGTGGAGGGGTTACCTCAAACAGAATGTGTTCCCTTCTGTAGTAAATAATAGGAATTTTGGTGTAGTGCAGTTTTAGCCCTTGGGGCATTTTATTTTATGCATTTTCAAGTTGTTCAGTGACTTGCTGCAGAGACAGGGAGGAAGGAGGGGGAATCTATTTACACGAATTAGAGTCTTTGTTCCCAGGAGCCCTCATAATTGGATGAACAAAATGACGGCTAGACTGAGAGGTGCAACCATCCCAGGTAATATCTTTTGAGCCAGAAACAAATTATGAAGTGAATTGTAGAACCAGGGTGAAATCTTGTTGAAAAGATTCAAGGAGGCTGTGTGAAATAAGTGTTTTTTTGAGAATGTTTGCCATTGAGAAGGCTTGTTGAAGTAAGAGAGAATTTTTTCTCAAGATGGAAGTAATCTTTCTACAGAAGTTTTGGCCCTACTCAGATTGAGTTCCTTTACAAAAGATTTGTACATTTAATTATTATTTTTCTGAGGTTTTTTTCATTATTTTTAGAAGATAAAGTTTGTTATAAAAGCACTGCCTCTGTACTCTGGCTTTCAAAATTGGGTGTTTCTCCCATTTATTTTCCTCTTTTAGTATTCTTTAATATTTCTTTCAACTGTTTTATATTTTTTCTCTCCCAGATTGTTCCAGTTCAGTGGTTGAAATCTGCCAATTCAAGCCGCCTATTGCAAACTCATGTAAAATTGTCACGTTAGTTTCATTAATTAAAAAAAAAAAAAAAAAAAAAAAAGTTTTTTTTTTTTTGTGTAAACTTGGTTATGCTGCTGAACTGCATGCACTAAGAATTGAATGGGAATCCTGGGTGAAGCAAAGACTGCATAATTGGTTTTATGCCAGACCTTCTGCCTTTCACATAGGCAGGAAAGGGCCAGGGAAATGTCAGAGGTGGAAATCAGGGCAGCACAGTACTCCTGCAGAATTGCAAAGTGACCACCTACTGCAGCCAGCCTGAGAAATGGCCAGGGCTCAAGGCTGCTTTAAGATGGAAATGCCCAGTTCTCCTGAAATCTTTGTGCAACTAAGAGCCTCAGGATTACTACTGCATGTTTCGGGAGGAAATGCCTTAAGAACTCCAAGCAGCCACTGCCCAGAACTTTTCCTGTGGGACAGGGCTGAGCTGGCTGCAAGTTTGCAGCCTTGCCAGTCCAGGGCAGGCTTTTCCCAGCAGTTTGGGGTGTGGATTACCCGAGTTCCTGTGGCTGCAAGCCCTGCTCTGGCACAGCTGACGCACACACGCTGTTTAGGAGCCTTTGCTCCTCTGTGGCTATGCCATTCTGTGCTAGGCATGCCTTGCTACTACAGTTACAGAATCCAGCCTTTTAGAGGCAGTTTCGTTTTAATTATTCTTTTTATTTAGTGCTTTAAAGAACATCTATAAATAAGCATTTTTGCATTGTTAAGGCTGAGGTATTTTTACCCATTTCTATTACACTGCTCTAGGATCACAAGCAAAACTTCAAAATAATCAGTGAGTTAAT
This sequence comes from Turdus rufiventris, assembly GCA_013186435.1. NCBI lineage: Eukaryota > Metazoa > Chordata > Aves > Passeriformes > Turdidae > Turdus > Turdus rufiventris. The sequence goes on from PYHW01009916.1 coordinate 1,792,925, forward strand.
CAAGCTGGTGTCATCTGAATCCTCAGGCAACACAAGGGACATGAAAAAAGGTGACTTTTTACAGCACATGAGAAAAGATCGTTCCTTTTATAATATGTGTGTCTTTCTATGAGGCATTTCAAGTGGTAAAGGTACCAAAATGATCGCACTGGAAACAAAAAATATAAAGTCTCATACTTAGTAATGTTCTATATCCAATCAACCACGTTTTTATTTAAACTACTACAGTGTTGTAGTCAATAATGATTTTTTCTGTTGCACAAAGTCTAATATTTTGAGAAAAAGGGGAGAAAGAAGAAAAAAAAAAAGAATTAGTTTTGCAGAAGAGGAGAAATTTCCTTATTGCCATAATTCTGAATTAGTCATTGTCATGTATTCTGTAATCACTCATGTTTTAAGTAATAATGTAAAAGTCAACTCAAAGGCAGTCTACAGCAAAGAGGTCTTTAATTCAAGAATCCCTTAAGGAATTAAAAATTCTGAAAAGATGACATAGGCTCAATCAATACCTGCCTGAAAATATCATAATATATGGGGGTTAAATGACATCATGCTATGCAAAGAAATTAAAAGAAAGTATTGGCCATATCTCCTTTTATTTAGATTAATAAAATCACTTGAATGCTAAATCTTTACATGTCTTTTTTGTATTAGGAAAGAAAGTTGATAATAATGTGCCTTATGGTGTGTACCAACAGGTATAGTTCAGAATTCAGTGAAAAACTTAATTTCTTTTGAGTATTGATTAGAACCATGAGAAAACCATGAAATCCTTACCATCCATGGAGAAGCACTGCAACACCAACAGATATCAGTGCTGGTGCTGTTGTGTGCACCAGTTGGCTTTTATTTGCATCTGGACACATGGTGAAAATCTCAGCTCAAATCCTCCTCTAGGATGCATCTCCACCACCTGGGTAGGAGGGAGGTGTTACCTCTGTGTTCCATTACTGCCAGCATTACTGGGTACCACTCTGGTTTTCCAGGTGGGTGATTGCACACGGGACAGAGTACCTGGTTGTTATATCTGTCTCCTGCAAGCTGTATTGACCACATTAGCTGGATTGCTGGATGTAGTACAGGAGCTTTTCTATGTCCACTGCATATCACCAGAGTGCTTCCTTAAAAAACAGAGCAGAGGGAGGGCTGGAATTGTATTTATCACTCTGAAAGTATTTCATACTGTGTGAATATTCAGCTATAGATAAATGTGATTTCATTGCCATGCTAGTTCTGTTTTATGCTTCTGTGTTTAATGCTTCCTGTGAGTGCAGGGGTTTGGTTCTTGGGAATATGCCAGACTACAAATTGATGACACAACCTCCACAGCTGGTTTACTGCACTGGGTCATGTTTTCTATGGCACACTCTGTATCGAAGCTTGGCAGAGCAGAGGATGTTGGTGAATTTGGTGGATATGATCTTAACATATGATAAATAACATAAAATCCCCTGTTCGATTACTGGGCCGTATATTAGGTCACGGCTTTCCAACAAATGAAAAGGAAATGATAACAGCAGCCAATGCTGAAGAACTACAGTAATTTCTACGACTATAAGGCACGCTGGATTATAAGGTGCACTTCCGGGTGTCAGCAAATTTCCGAACTTTTGCCAATATATAAGGTGCACCGGACTATAGGGTGCACTTTTTTTTTGCAGCAAGGATATGCTGCCAGCTCCCCCCGTGCAGTTATTGGCTCCTGCGGCTCACGGCTCACACTTCCAGGTTGGCAAATTTCCAAACTTTGTCCATATATAAGGTGCACCGGACTATAAGGTGCACTTCTGGGTTGGGGCCAAAATTTTAGTCAAAAGGGTGTGCCTTATGGTCGTGAAATTACTGTACTTACAGGTGGTTTTTCCCTCTCTCCCCAGTTCTATTTTCAAGCTCAGTCCAGGAATTGTGAGTGCTGTATCAATAACAAAATCTTCCTTCTGTGCACTGGGAAACTTTAGGGTAAGCAGAGATAACACATATGTTAAAGTAGTTTATAAGAAAAAATTTCTAGTTTTCTTAGCTTCCCATGCAGCATTTGCCTCTGTTTATATTCTAGATAGTGCATAGTAGTTAACTTTTGTAGCCCCAGTATGTTGGTTTTATCCTGTTGACTTTCTTGCCTTGACATGGTCATTTAAAGACAGCAGGGCCAAGGCTCTCTTTCAGGATTACAACTAACAGAGGAGGTCAAGGAAGGAGAAGAAAGTCAAAGAAAGGCAGATGGAGCTGGGCAGATAGAACGGCAGAAAGGATGGGTGGAGACGGATGGGGAAGAGGGAGAAACAAACAGGGCAAAAGAGAAGGATAGAGAATGTAGCAGAAGGGCAGAAATGAGCAGAAAGGAGGGCAGATGAGGTCAAAGAAGAGAGGAGATGGGTGGAGCAGAGGGGCAAAAAAATTGCACAAATATTTGCACCAAGATGAGAGTGGAAGTGGACTGGAGGTGAGCAGAATGTGTTAGTCCAAATTGCAAATCTTACCAGGCAATGACATAGACATAAACCATTAAAGGCACAGATAAAAATAGAAACCTAACACCAGTTCAAAGTACTAATACAGATACTACAAAATCGACTATGAAGTGGCACTTCATGAAGTGGTACTGACTTAAATGGTCCACAAGAAATATTCTGTGAATGGTAAATTGCCTACTTTTGGCTTTTTCTTTTCTCACTTCCATCAGCTGCGGCTTCACTTGCATGTCCTGCGTATTATCCTTCTTCCTGCTTTTGAGACTTGAATTTGGTTAATGGCTTTCCAACTTGCATCTCTTATTTTTTTGTGTAGATTACATTTTAGCAGTCTTCTGCTTTATAATTTATTTTGCATTCCTCTCATGAATTCAAACAATTCAAAGCAAATGTAAAATAAACTCTGCCTCAGGTAGGTTTCTCAATGAAGTCACTGAGTCTTTTTCCTGATTAAGTAGATGCAGAGTCTGGTTTATTCTGATATTCATATTAAGGACATAATTAACTGCTCATAGAGACTAGTAATCTAGGCAAGGCCCTAACACTAGAATGAAAAGAAGTTTATACTAAAAGAGAGCAGATATACTTTGTTCTCATGTTCCAGCACTATGTTTTGAATAAACTGATTCCATCTAGTATCTGAATCCTAAAGTGAAAAATGCTGACATCTACGTGTCCAGCACAGGAGAGGTTGGGCTGAACTTTTGTATTTCTATTCTGTCCTGATCTGTAAGGGCTGTGCTTTCGCTGAAACTGAGTTATTTCAGACAGTGTTTTGGTAGCTCTGGATCATATTTTAAGTAAAATATTCTGGTTAATTGCTACAAAGTGTTTGGATATATTTTTAATGAACATTTCATGCCAAAGCTCTTAATTCAGAGTGTGCAGTTTCTGGGTACAGAGGCACAGGAGTAAGAGAATGAAATGTACTGAAATATTATTAGCACTTTCAAAGCAGGACCTGCTGCACACAAGGTGTGGTTCCATTAGATGGTAAATAGCTTAGAAGGCAGTGAGAGAACCCTCAGTTCCTATATATCCATACATAAAGCTTGCACCTGATCTTTCTATTGAAATCCTTTTCTGAGCTTAGTCCCTACAAATAAAACCACTTTTAGGCTTCATCTGGAAAAGGATATTATGTGAAGAATACTCAAGGGAAATACTGCTGCAAATACTACTAGATTAAAATATTACATATTCCTTTCAGTTAATTCTTAATTTGACAGTTTTGTTGCAGTTTGCTGCTCTACCTTAAATCGCTGCATTAACTTGAATATGTTGTTAGCTTTTTTCATTTTCGGTTCTACCATGAGGACCGTTTGTTGCTGAGTTTGTAACTTTATAATTTTGGCTGATTGTTTGCTCTGTGGTGGTGTATTTCTGTCTGTAAGGTTTTTTTTTGTTTTTTTCCCTTCTTGTTACATTTCCATTTTTGTCCTCTAGTATTTCTCCAGACACTCATCAGCTTATTTTAGTTATTCTTCTGTTCCCTGTGTACACTGTCTAATCAATAATCCTTACTTGCTGCAGGATTTCCACATTATTGTGCTTTCAGCTTCTGAGATGCTTTGTGAATGTGATTCTGCCTTGGCTAGTGCACAGTTGTCTAAATTTGCTGTGTTTCAGATCATTACACTGACTTTAATTTTGATATATTTGCATTTTACTCAGTTGTAGTCTAACTCTTTTCCCTTGATCAGTTAAATTACTATCTGTACAGTGTTACATTTGTACTACTGCTGGAAATACTACTAAAGGCTTATAATTGAAGTGCTATTTACAACTACTGACCTCCAGCTCGTTTCTGATTTCACTGTGATGTTGACCTTTTATAGATTGCACTGTTGTAAATCTTTGAAGTGATTCTTCTTGTCATCATATTTCTAGTAATTATGATTTGCATTGCATTAACACCTAGAAGCCTCTCCCACCTTACCCTTGTTGCATAAGATGACCTTTTTTATGCACTAATTCACATATGGGTATCAGAATACAGCTCTTTCTCTAAAGAACTTATGTTAAAATGAAGAGGAATGCTTGCCTCTGTTTCCATTCTTTAAATATCAGCCTTTGAATTAATGAAATTGCACATAAAGGATTCTTATTCTTAGAAACTATTTTCTTCCTTTTTTAACAAAATCAGAGTCTTTTGAACTTTTCTGGGCTTCAAAAAACTGCATAAATAAGGATAAATAATTTAAAATGTTTGAGAGAGATCATGTTTGAGTAAAATTTTCTCAATTTTTGCTTGTTGGGCATTGACATCAAAAAAAGCATTAAGTGAAATCTGGACTGATGTTTCCTCTTCGTTCATGTTTCACTTCAATATTGAGCAGCACAGAAACTGACTTGCAGCTGATCTTCCCAACAAGCAGCATTTGATTCTGTGAGTTTTAAAATTAGAGTTTTATTTCTGCTCTGGTAGCTATGCTTTGGAAAGGTGATGCTGGTTGGATGGCATGCTCATTGTATGCTTTCCCAATGTGCATAGTGAAGAACAGTTATGAATTCTGTTCATAGACTTGCTTAATAAATTAAGAGGCAGGTCACTAATTTCTTTAATGATAGTATTGCTTAAAAGTCTGTGTAAGGAGCTGGCTGTTGACTTTAATGACAGAGGATGCTCACAGATAATGGCATCACCTGCATCTTCATACCTGATTTCACCCTGATCTCTCATATTTTTTTTCTGAGGTCTTCATTTTTTTGTTTAGATAAGTCTAGGTATGCACACTAACTAGTTGCTTTTGGGTCTTGCCAAATTCTTAGATAACGTGTGCCAGTATTTTGAAGTTTGTCCTAATTGTATTTCTATTTTCACTGAGAAAGTTGTAAAGTACCTGTGAAAAGCCATGTTTTTGCTTTCAACTTCCTTTTTGCTTCCCTTAAATGGCCTTGTTTATGTGTTGAGTGTGTGTTGGAAAGCTTCTCTGTTCCCTAACTACCTTTCCTAAGCAATCTCAAATGTTTGTGTTAACATTTTTGTTAATGCAAGTTATTCTTCCTTGTGCACTAATTGCAGTAAACCAGTCTTTTTCCCTTCATATTCTTATGCCATGATAAATCTTACCCTGAGCAAGTTAGTTTTCTCTTAAAGAATTACTTCCTATAAATATAAATTATTTAATGTACAATGTAGGGTTTATTTATTTTTTCATGGTACAAAGAAGGAATAGGGCAAGTCTGGAATGGCCAGTTAATTCTGAGCTGCACTGACTGATAAATTGCTAAATAAAATTACTACGGACTGAGAACTTGCTCTTTAGGGAAGTCTTGTGGTGTTCTGCATAGTATGCAGTGTTTGGAGGAAGCTAAACTAATTCTCTCTTTTGGAAGTATTAGTGTTTCTCAAATGTGAGTAAATGCCTAGTCTCTAGGTAACTTTTCTGAATACATGTGGGTGTTTTGCTGATTTTATCTGTGTGTTAGGCTGCAGAGGACCGAACAGTAATGAATTTTTCAAACATTATAGAACCTTACACAAGCTGTATTGGCCATGGTTCTTCAGGAAGGAGGAATATGGAGAGAAGGTGGTTTAAGTGATGGTTCTCAAGTGACATACCCAGTCAATGGCTGAGTACAGGCCCAAGGTCTCCTAATTCTGAGTGTCTTGATTTAACTACTAGGTATTGCACTATTCCTGACAAAGCATCACTCTGTTAGTGAGGGGATAAAGTGCTACTAATACATCAAATCTTATCAAATGACTTTAAACTTATCTTGGCTTTCTTTTCACCAAGGTTTGCTGTAAATCTTTCCTACTGGGGAGTAGCAGGACTTGTGTCCTTGCTAAAAGGAGAAGATTGATTTACTGTATTCATATGGAACCGGCAGACTCCTATGAGTATGCAATAATGAATTGGAGTATCCATAAGTTTTTTCCTCATGCAACACTTTGGGAGACCTTAAGGCCTGAAATATGTTACAGAAGTGCATTTGATGGAAACTTATAAATGTGTGTCTTCTGCATAGAATAACAGCATAACAAATCTTTTAGTATGAGCAGTATCCTTATTCTTCAAATAATCTAATTGATTGTTCATTGGGCTCAGTCAGCCAAAAGTGGAGGGAAACTTTGTACAGACATCATTAGTTTTTCTCCATTTAAAGATTAATCATGAAGAGCTCTGGCTCTTTAATTCTGTAATTTGTATATTTAATGGGCTGCTGCAGAATCTATGACAGTAATTAGCATAGCCTGAAAACTCATTAATACGCAACAACATGATTAATGCAGCATTAATGCAAACATGACTGAAGTTATTTGGGTTATGTAGTAAGAAGATTAAAGCTAAAATGTCCTGTTTGTTTTATCAGTAGTGGGTATAATGGGGTAGCAAGCAAAATAAGAAAAAACAGGTATCAAATTAGTCATTTTAGTGTAAAAGGAACACTCAGATCTCATCAAGAGGATTTGGGGTTTTGCTTGAAGTTGGTTTCCACGGGAAGTTTTGCATGTTTTCACTTTTCATTCACTCACCGTACTCTGTGTTTATGCTTGCTCAACATTTTAGTTTGATTTACCTTATTGGCAGTTTGATGTATGAAGAATACCTAAAAAAATTCTTCATATGTTGAGTCATTCTGAATTTTTTAACTTTTCTCAGTTTTACTGTGTGCACTAAAGAAAAGAGGGTCCAGTTACAGTTTGTGAAAAAGTTTGGGAACTTTTTGTATATGGGTTTATACAAATAAATATGTGTGTGTACATAGAATATGTACCTACATATGTGACTTTTAAGTATATATTTTATATTTCTAATAAAAAAACATAGCTTAAAAATGAAGAGGATTTACTTCATCAATGGAATTGCTAACTTAGTGTAATATTAGCGATAATGAGCTTTGAAACTGTTTTTGAACCCAGTTAAAGTAACAGTAAAAGATGAAGCCTCATCCTGTATGAAAAACAACAACAGGTCTTGGACATCTTTGGGAAGAAGGCTTTTCATCTTCTTCTCTTGATAAAATCCAGGAAGCTGTAGGCCAACACAAAGTGTGAAGATGTCCTTGTATTCAGCTGAGTTTCTTCTTTTCTTTCAATTCCACTGTCCATTAAGTGAAACTGCTATGAAAACTGATCCACTTTTGTTAAGTCTTCCTTCTAATTTTTTTTCTAATGGTGCATTTTCTTATATATAAAAAAATGAATTAAATCTCTCTTAGCTATTGTGATGACATGGGGTATCACTTTCACAGAGAAAATAGCAACAAAATGTTATGGAGTTATATAGCAACTGAGATTTTTACTCTCCATCTCCCCACTCCACAGTTAAAACAAATTTTTTTGTTTATAATTTCTGTGGGAAAATGTGTTTTGCTTAGGCAAGAGCATTTGTACACAGTCTTAATGTTAAATAAACACTTAAGGTTTGTCATCCTGAAGGGGTTACTGAGAGCCAAATGCTGTAGTCAAATTTTTATATACAATTTTTGTTCATTTTAGCTGGCATTATGCACAAATAAGGCTCTCAGTGAGAATAAAGTGATCACTTTCTTTGCCAATAATTTTCTGTTCATTGGAATGTGCAATTATATAAATATTAAAACCATTTCATTTAACAATGTAAGTAGAATGGAAATGCAAATTATGTTTCTTCAATTGTGCGATTTTGGGAAAAATTCACTGGAAATAGATATGCTTCACAGATAATGCAAAATTCCTTTCTGAAATTGCTTTGTGATTTCCAATGTATTTGGCAGATTTCTTCTTTTTTATTTTTCCAATTGTAATGTAAGCTCTTTTCCATTTCTTTTCTTCCTAAGTCTACAAGGAAATTCTCCATAATATGCTAAAGTATTATTCCTTTTATTATCAATCATGGGTTGGGATTTCATGTATTCATGAAAATTAAGCTAGAAGTAGTCTTGCTGATCACTCACAAGGTTGGAGATATATTTATTTGACTTAGGACTTTTGCATAGAGTTGTTCATGCAGTTATATGTAAGTTTGGGTGAAGGGTCTTGAAACTTTTGAGACTTGTAGATAAAATTTTTTTTAATATAATAATTGTAATAATTTCTACCTTTTAGCTGTTTTTCAACTCAGAACATCTAGTTTTAGAGAAAGGTGTTTTAGAGATGTTTTTGCTGAATAGTTGCAATAAAATTAATTTTTAAGTGGGTCACTTTGCTGAAATCTCCCAGCTGTTATTGCCAAACATGATTTCAATTGTCTTGTCTCTCTGCCTACATTCTTGCCTCTACTTTTCCCAAAAAAGTCAAATGAAAGTTTTTGAGGACTCTAAACATTTTTGTATTTTGAAATGTTTTTGATGTTTTTAAAACTTTTTTTTTTTTTTTTTTAGGAAGACTAAACTCAGTTCAGTTAATTTGGAAAGACATGCAAGATGTTACCATCTGTATTCTGGGTGAATGGTTTCTTGGTCAAATAAAACCTATTTTAAACTTTTTATTTTGTGAGAAAAAAGGGGTTTTGCATTAGTCAGAAATTAATTTTATTGCTGTAATAATTATAAATTATTAGTATATATTATGCTAATCTAGGAGCTGCTCTAATTTATTATTTTCCTACTGACTGCCAACTGCTTCTTCTAAACTCAAAATAATCCCATGTGCTCTGTAAACTTGCCAGAAATGCAGTCAGCATCTCAAGAGCACATTCCTGCCTCTTAAATACTTTTGTGCTGGTCTTGTAATTCACACTGAAATGTGCTAGAAGAATCTGAATCCAGGTAATCTGAATCTGAATACTGCTGAAATTCTGAGCCTTGCTAAACTTAAGCAAGGCAAGCAAAGAGGGGTGGAAAAATCCCACCGTATGCATTTTCTTTATTGGACAAAAAACCTGTGTTCTGGCACATCAAAAGTTAGAGTAATATTATATTATTTTACTTGTAATGTCAGCCTGTACCTGAAAGGGACTCTCAAAGCTGTGTCCCTCACAGGGTAATGTGCATCTCAGTTGAATGCCTTTGAAAATGCCTGCGTTGGTCATGTTTCACGGCCTCATTCCCATTCTAACCTGGCTTGCCATCTTTGAAACTTGGACAGAAATCCAGTCCCAATCTGCTATTGCATAAATTGAAAGTATGTACAAAGGTTAGTCTGCCCTAATACAATTTGGGAGACTTGAAAACACTAATGCAAATAATTACTAATTTATTTTACTCGTCCTTTTTATTACTCTGTAGTCTTCTTTTCATCTTTTATGTTCACTATATACAATGCTTGTATTAGTTTTTGTACAATGCCATTATAATTAAAGAAATTCAATTACAGAAATTAAATAAATTTCTTTATTTATAATTAAAAGAATTCTGACAGCTTCTCCAATTGCAACTATAATTTGGAATGGGATTAAAGAATTTATTTGAATGACATACATTAATATTTAATTTGCAGTAGAATTTCCTGTTAGTTTTTATCCCAGAAATGATAACAAGTTCTTGTGGAACAATCATTTGTGTCACACAAGCAGGCATATTATGTGAATTCTTGAGTTGCAATTCAAGATTCAGTTGATTAAAAGTACCTTCCTACTATGCCCCACAGATGGTCATGTTTTCCATCCAAGATTTAGTAGCGTGAGTAGTGTGGCTGAGATGCAGTTTCTGTATATGACAAATTACAGAAGTAATTGTAATGTCATCACTTTATTTATGTTTCTATTTATATGTTATATTTAACATTGAAATTAAGAGTTTAGACATGCATACTGAAATAATAGACATGAGTCTTTGAGAAACTTGGAAAATGTCTCACCCTATACCTAGGTATGAAAAAAAAGGAAAAATTTTCGGTAATACTATGTATATCTGTGAAACTTCTCAGATGTTGAAAGAAAGATTTCTATGTCCAAGTGAAGTAAATCCATTTCCAGTGTTCAGTGCCACTAAGAGAGGAAAATGGCAGGTAGTTGCTGCAAGTCTGAATGGGCTTCTGGGCATGTTTTGTGTTGACCATAAGGTCCAGCATTAATTACTATTTTCTTGTTTCTCTCTTTGTAGTCACTTCTAGAATGTGAGAAATTATTAATATTGAACTTTCTTATCTCATGAGAAGTTCCAAAGATCATGAAACTTAAAGGGATGGAGTCCTTTTCTCAACTCTTTAATAGGAGACAAATGAATTTAGAAGAAAGTAATAGTTCTTGACTCATCAATAATTTCTATAAAGCTGTATCTGCTCTACAAGCAGGACTCTTCAATATTCAAAGAAAAAGAAGGTTTCTGAATGACAATTGAAAACTTCTGTAATTTCTGCAATTTTACTGCTATGGACCATTTAATTTATATTTTCTAACACAACATTATACAAGAAGAGTGTTTTTACAGAAACTCAATTATTTTGTTTGTGTTTGTCCTTCTGAATTAGGTGTAAGAAGTGATCCTCTGGTCTTCAGAAATGTCTTTTGGCAGCTTCATAAAAATACTGGCAGCTTGTTAAATTAACTGTGCTCCCCACTGCTGGGATTAGAGACCATCAGTCTCAGCCTCTCCAGCAGATACTGCAGCTGGAAGTACCTGGAACCTTGCAGTATTGCAAGAGTTCATTTGTAAGCCAGGAAAAGCTACGGTCTTCCTTAACTAGGGACACTGTTGGTTGAGTTTTTTTATGTGCAGGGGGTTACTTGTGTGCAATTGATTTTTGCAGGTGTTTTAATAGCAGGTCTGATTTTCACTGCCTTGCGAATGTTTTGTGTCTCTGACTGCCTCGTGATTTACATGAAAACATTGTATGTGATTAGGTAGAGAGGCCAAAGGATATTTCTTTCATGTGTAGGTAATTAACAAGCATAATCTTAAATGAATGTGTGTCAGAATTATGATTTTTATTTTGTTTTAATATAGCTTCTTTCTACAAGAAAAACATTAGACTTTTATTGTTTTCTGCCTGACATAAAATAGGGAAAATACTGCATAGTTTGATAGAGTTGGGTAAAACCCGGTAACTTACCTTGTTCTGTAAAATCACCTTATACAGAAATGTCATAGTTGGGTATTGCTATTACTACCTTTTCATTTCTATTTGCAAAACAATTGGTGCAGGAAAGGCATGGCTCTGCCATGCATTCAGGGATTGTATCAGAAACTAAATGGAGGACTGTTGATAATGATCTGGAAAGTTCTTAATTAAGCTTAGCTCATCCATTACTTCTTTAGATATTTCCAGTTTTTATTGGAAAACTGCTTATTTTCCAGGTGTTCTTTATGGACTTAGATATGATGTTTATAAAAGAATATATATACAAATATGCATGTGAACACATACATGTATCTTTTGGAACCAAAACCCTACTGTTCTTCATACAAATCCTTGCACGCAGAAACATCTTTTTTGCCTTACCTGAAGAAATGTTAAGTCACAAGTGAAAATCCACATGTAAAACATCAACTATTAGAATAGTATGCTGAATGTATTTTCTTAAGAAAGAGTTACTAAACAACTTTAGTCATGATTGTATGTATCTTTTTACAGAAGAATAAGGGCTCATAGAAATTTCTCTCAAGGGCTGCCTCAGTGTGGATTAGTAAAAATTTCTCCTGCAATATTGAGCAAGGATTTTGGGTGAACAGAACTTCCATGATTTTGCTTTACAACGTTGTTGCTGTTTTAAAAATGGTATTTTATTAATAAATTTTGTTATAACTTACAATAACCACTTTTGATGTTAACCATCTACTTGCTTTTTTCCAACCAGGTATTAAGGTGAAATTTAGAACCCAGGAGCCTGATGGTTTGATTTTTTTCTCGGCATCACCTGGCAATCAGGAGGAGTACATTGCACTGCAGCTGAGGAGTGGGCGTCCTTACTTTCTCTTTGATCCACAGGTACAATAAAAGACAGGATCCTATAAAAACAGCTTATGTCATTTACCTTTGTACTTTTTACATGCTTATCCTTGGTTGGTTTTTTGCTTGTTTGTTTTTGGGGCTGGTTTTGTTTGCTTGTTTTTAAATTTAATTGGTACAAGCTAACTTGCTTCTCAGAACTCTTAAGTTTTGAGGAGAGAAAAACCGAAACACTAAATCTTTGCTCTTTTTATTGTTATGTATGCCACAATATAAGACCTTTATTTTTGCATTTTTATGGGTTGGGTTCTTTTGTCAATGCCACTAAACACCATTACAGCTTAAACTACCAAGATTTCAAAGTTGTGCAGAACTAAGCTTTGAATTAGTTAGTATGTTTGTATAATGTTAGTCAGTTATTTTTAAGCCTCCCATTTTGGGACTGTGTTTTCCTATAGGGATCAGCATGTCACCATTATGCAAAAACATAATGATAATGAGGGAAGTATCAACAAAATATATATAAGACCACATAACTTGCATTTATCTTTGAGTATTTTGTGTTTTCTGTGCACCACAAAACTGGATCTCCTATGGAATTATAAAACATTATGGCCTCACTAGTATTTCATATATATGCAAGAAACTGTAAATAATTATCAGATTTTCTAACCCACTGTTAACCTTTGCCTCCTGAGCTCTCTGTGAGGTGTTGTGCAGTAAAATCCCCCTAAGCTTTGGAGCACCTATAGAACCTATAGCACCTATAGAAGAAGCAAGGTGCTGCAGAGAGGCTGGCTTGTATGTGATCCGCACACTAGAAAATATTAAATCTGCTTCTAAGCCCAAGATATAAATTTCTATTAATTCTACTGCATTTACACACAGGCTTTATCTTATTGTGTACTTCAGCTTTTGGGACCAAGTCTAATGTTTTTAATGTTCTTCTCATCCACATTTTAATAGGGTCTAATTCTGTTTTCTTTCTTACACCTTTCTTTCTTACCTTCTTTTAACTAAAAAGAAAGTTTTATTTCCTTTGCAAGATCTCTGAGGTTTATTTAGATCTTTTGTTATTGTTTGATGGTTAATTGGAATGGATTTCTTTCAACTGACATTTTAATGCTTCAAATAGTATTCCTAGTCCTTCTTGCAGATTTGCTTCCTCTAAAGGAAGCTTTATGTCAGCTTGTTTAGATCATTCCCTAGAAGATATTTTGTTTGTTTGGACCCACAGTATCTGGGGAACAGGAAGGGGGCTTTAATCTTTCCCCTGTCTTTTTTACCTGTCTTTTAACTGTAAAAAACCCCTACAGGTCACATATTCAGTCCTGAGAGGTTCTCAATTCAAGTAATATTTTCAACAAAAAATCACTGTCTTAAATTTTAACAGATTTCTAGTTTATGAATGTATCTTTGTTTATCTTTTTATTTGAATTGGGCAACTGTTCCATGCTGATTTTTAGGGTCATCACTTCAGTGGTGTTTTCTCTTATAAAATAACCTATGGTGCTGCTTCCGTTGCTGTTTAGAGGGAAAAAAAAGGCTGTCATTCAAGACATCCAGGAACAGTATAGGTGTTAGTAGTTGATTTACTATCTTGAAAGCTAATGCTTTCTAATTTCTCATTAATAAGGTGGAAGAGATTCCTGCACATTCTCAGATTCAGAAGTGGGATACAGTGGCCTACATCAGTGTTTTATGCAGAAACCTTTTCAAAAATTTTTATCAAAAATTTTCAGTCTTCTGTATCCCTAACATGCTGTGCCACCCTACTGTCATTGCCTTTGTTTCTATGTTTTTTGTCATAGTTACTTTTTTCCTTTTGCCATAATTTGCCATTCCTATCCTACAGTGTCAGATATCCTGTACTGTAGCAGCATTTCTTCATCTTTCGTTTGTGTATCACAGTCTGCATTAGTGCAAATGCTTTAATTACTTCTTATTGACATCATGTGGTGTCTTAGCCAGGTTATAGGCATTGTTGTCTCTATTTATAGTCATGGCATATACAGTAAACATTTATGGCCTTTCCTTTGTGCTCTTCTCTGAGATACTGCAAACATTCTTTTTGATGACAATTGTGCCTCTGCAGCTTTTTATCTGCAGCAGTGTGGTGTAATATTCTGTGCTCCCTTCCAGCTGTGACCTGTCGCAGGTTAATTATTTGTACCCTTAGTCCCTTTCAGGATGCTGGGCTGTATCTTTGCTCGTGATCAGCAGCTCGTTTTCTCTTTGTTGTGTCTGCTCTGGGGATGGTCCTGCCAAGTCCTCCTAGCAGGGAGCCTTCAGCAGCCTCGTTTCTTCCTTCGCTAAGTGTTAATTTCAAATCCTTTTCTTCGCGTCCATTCATACTTCTCTGAGCTCCATGTACACCACCATTCATCTGGCTGCTGTCTGACCATCCCTTTTGTCTACCTTTTGTGCTGTGCAACTGCTCTTTTTTCCTTCCTAATTGTTTTACTGCCATTCTTTGCAGGTTTCTGCTCATGGTCCAAGAAGCATGAGGTTTTTTTGCACACAGATGTCTTCCTTAGTCTTTTTGGCACAATCACATTTTTCCATTGATCTTCCTCCAAACTCAGGGTGTCTGTAAAATTTCTGCTGTCTGTGGATTTTTTTTTTTTCTTGTTCTGATGTCTTTACATCTACACCTAAATTACACAATCAACTCAGGTAAATTTATGGTTATCTTTCAGTGGCTACAGGTAATTTCTTTTTTTTCTCAGGGAAGCATTGAATATTTTATACCAAGTTGAATCAGTCGCAGTAGAAATATAAGCCCAATGTGGAGCACCATTTTTCCTAAGTGATTAGGACAGTCTGAGGATAGACTGAGATTCTTCTCACAGGATAGAGGGAATTGTATCCAGTCCTTCCATTTTAGAAGATGATCCATTTACTAAAGAGGAGGAATAGCAGATACTTTTCTTGTGTGTGTTGCCTTGTTGGTTGTTCTTGTCATGGAGAGGCCAAAGTATTAGGCACAGTCTGAGGTTGTTATTCCACATAAAAAGGAAGGAAGATGGACAATACCTGGCTTATGACTCCGAACTAGACTTTCCTCCTTGCCACTGGCAAAACTTCAGTACTTGTTCACCTTCTTAGTAGTAATAGTTTAGGCACTGAAAAAACTTAACTGGGAAAAGGGTTGCTGCATTCAAACTTTGGCACCTGAGACAGTATCTCTGAAGATTCATGTTTGTGATGCTTCTCTGTATTTTCAATGTGAACATCAGTATGACAGAACCATTTATACTTAATTATTACTGACAGCAACCAAATATAAGGACTTATTGTATGGCATAGCAAAATAATCCAGATTTCAAAATATGTGATTTCCAAAATCCATGACAA
>PYHW01009916.1:1813257-1840182 GCA_013186435.1 Turdus rufiventris
AAGCTGAGTGATAAAGTTGTGAACTATAATCTTGAAGCCTGAGTTCTTCATGTCAGAGTATAAAGTAGCACCTAGAGTTTTGCTTTCTATTTGTTTTAGCAATTTACTTATATGATTAACTAATGTATGCATTCACCTTCTTTCAAGGGTTCCTGGAGCTGCATTCAGGTGTTTTCAGTGGTGGAGTGGAATTTGAGATCTCATTCAAATTCAGAACAGATCAACTGAATGGGTTGCTTTTGTTTGTTTACAATAAAGATGGCCCAGATTATCTTGCAGTAAGTTCAAAAATACAATTAACTCTATTTCAGATATGCCCTGTAAGTTTTCTTCACAAAAGAAAAACTGAAGCACTGAAAGTTTTGCACTGAAAGAAATTTCAAACCATAAGTTATTTTCATGTCTTACTAGCTTTGAAATGCTTTGGACAACACATTGTAATGGAGCAAATATACCTGAACAGATGTTAAGTGTTACGTTACTATTGTTATTATGTCATAAAGAAGAAAGATATCAATGTGTGAAAAGCAGAATTATTGTTTTAACTGGATTAGAACTGATCGGAAAAGATAATAAAATACTTGTATTAAAAGCTTTCCCTTAATTTCTAGGAAAGCATACAGTTTACCTATTTTCCCAGTTTTCATATTAAAACAAAATCCATTAAATTTTAAATTTAAAAAAAAAAATGATAGAAATTATCTGGTTTCCTGTTTCCTAATAAAGCTTTCTCTTAAAAGTATATGTTTATTTTTATAATCCATAATTATTTTTTTCTTTTGACTTGAAACAGATAGACAGAAATGTTAGTTCCAGTTTTATGCCATCTCATCTTTGTCACCCTTTCCCTAACACTCTAGAGGAAGTTTCACAAATCCTTTGTTAGGCAAATTGTGAGGTAGTGTCTATGAGCTTTCTTTTTGATGTCTGTTAAATAAGACTGTTTATGCTCAGAATTATTTGTGCTTCTATAACTTCTAGTATGTTGTTTATTTTTAATGTTTTTGGTTTCATTTTTCAAATTCTTTTATTAGCTATGTGACTCTGGATTTTCATAGTTTTCTTTCTCAAAGACTTTTAGTGTAATTAGACTGTGGCCACCACTGCTTAGTGGGTCAAATATACTTGTACCAACTAGTAGGTATTATGGAGGATTATATGGGAAAAAATACATTTTTTCAGTTGTTCCAGAAAGCAATAATTTATTTTTAGAGATTTTTGAGAGCATTGTTATTCTTTATGACCCAATCTGCTCTTTCTGCGCTTTTATTGAATTTTATTTATTTATTTATTTCTTATTATGCAGCTGTTTTGCTAATGGCTGTCATGTCACAACCTGTTTTATTGTGCAGCATTATGTCTAATGGGCCTTCTCTTTTAAACTTCTGACCTAAACTGTATAAATATATTTTTCTCCTTTTCAGGCCAATTATAACTTACTCCACATTTACTTTTTATACTACTGGCTTTTCCAGCAGATATTTTTTTCCTGGATTTTGAATTCTGCTAGATCTGATTGCTTCTTCTTTTTAGAGCAGCCTTAGTTTAAAAATTATTGTGACATCCTATAGCAAGTCTTGATAAAAATTATTATGTAATTTAATTTTGCTCTCAAGATCATGAGCTAATGGCATAAGATGTTACATGCATGCTACTGTCCCACCCTAAAAAAGAATTGTATGTGTGTAATTCACAGTACAGGGGCACTATTTATGTGAAGAGTATTCACAGGGTTTTTCTGGAGGTTCTGGTAGCAGGTGAGTCTTGTTCCCTCTCTCTTGCTCTGTGTAAGACTATCAGAAATGTGAGAAAATAGATTCTGACTATAAAGGAAGACAGGGGACTTATTAAATTGAAAGTGGAGTCAAAAGCACAACGTAGTTAGACAAAATAATTCCCTTTCCTTTTCAACCTTCCAGATTTTTGTTTTATATTTATAGTATTTTTAGCTCTGAAAATTGCATAGTTTTCTTAGCATTTGTTCTAAGTCAGGTAATTTTCTTTCATCTCACTTTAATCATGACCTCAACATCTTCATAGCCTTAAAACTGTGAAGGAATTTTAGAGAGGATGAGTATGTGCATGCTTTTCCAAGTCTCTTCACTCTGCGTTTTGCACATAGATAATGATGACAGAAGGCTTTTCTGTGCACTTGATCTCACAAGAAGAGGTTAATGGAAAGTGAAAATGAGGGGTGTAGCTTGTTGCGCATGAGCTACGATGTCTTTGTTAGGAGCTTTGGTCAGGAGACACTTGCACAGCAAAACAGATTATGAGCTATACCACTTATCCTGAGTACCAGGTATTTCCTGACCCTTCCCTTTGCATAGGTCACAGCCCTGTTATTAGCTTTATAATTTGGGAATGACTACAGCTACACACACGGCTGGACTGCTACCAAACGGAGACTCTTTCTCGTCTTCTGCTCAAGAACAAAATGATGTCTGGAAAGGTGCTGTGCATAAAGGTCACTTCTTCCACGACTTCCATGCCCTGAGAATTAACTCAAGCCAGCGAGGTCAATCTGATTATCTTTGGATCCAGGCATAATAATTACAAGCAAACTGTGACCAGCTGCACTGGTATGAATCACTAGCTCTCACTCTGGCATGTGATTCCTCATGAGCTTATGTGATGAAAAGATTTTGCAACTGCTGATAAAGTTTGCCTGACTGATTTGGATGCTGACCACTTCTACAGAAGCAAAAGCAATACCAGTAACTGAGACGTTGTAGCTGTTGATTTGGTTCTACAAAGCTGAAATGGAGAGAAAAGTCCTGCAAGAACTTTTTCCAGAGTTTCACTTTTCAATAGCTGCATGAAGTAAAATAATGAGTGTGCAAGATGAAGGTGTTACCTGTGATGGAGCTAAGGAGGGATGTGAAATTTTGAGAACTGGAAAATTGGAAAATCTAGCAAGTGGCTGAGAGACTCACATGGGACTTGTGAGGGTGGTATTCCTGCTGGTTACCAGTTATTTCTCTCTGTTAGGTGTCAGGGAAAGATTCTCATTTCCTTTCCATTACGGTGAGTGACTGTGAGGCGACTATTGGAGAGATCTGTGTTTGGGCCTCTGCTCTCTGGCTAGAAGGTCTGAGCAGGCTAGATTTTGAACTACAATGATTGGCTGCGCATCAGTAGAAGTGCCATGAACTTTTTCGTTCAAAGGGCTCAAAGACTACCTGTCCTTGACAAGTTTTTTTGAAGTCCATTGCTTGTCTCCACTGATATTTCTGAATCTCCGGAAGACTTTGCAATTCAAAGGAGCTAAAGCCATAATCACTCTTCTAGTTCTACATTTGTTGAGACTGTTTTGTATGACAGGTTTAGCTAAGTGCCATTCAGCCTCTAATGTAGCCCCTATCCTATCTGTTTTGTTTCTCAGAGCTATGTCTGGATATTCCTTTCATCTTCAAAATCATATGTTTATAAGCAGATTGAGTGAGGCAGGGACTGGCTCCTGCAGAGAAGTGCAATACAGAACCACAAAATCATTTAAGTTGAAAGGAACTTTTGGAGTAATTTATTCCAGCTCTCTGCTAAAAGCAGGACCAACTTATGTTTGATAAGGTTGCTTCAGGCATTTTCTATTTTAGTAGTGTGCATCTCTCTAGTGGACAGTCCACAGCTTTCCAAATTCTATGGCCTGTTTGTCTTTGACCATCCTCATTATAGGGGAAAAAAGCAAAAAAACTCAAAGTAACTAGCCCTGATCTCTTACTGTTTTTCATTACAACTTGTCTTTTGCCTCTCATCCTTTCACAATGAGCCTCTGAGAAAAGTCTGGGCCTGTCTTCTCTGCATCCTTGCACTAGGCAGTGTAACAGTTCAGCTGTCTTCCTGCTTATCCTTAAGATTGAACAAACCCTCTTTCAGCTTCAACTTGCCCACCAAGATACTCCAACCACTGACCAGCTTGGTGTGCCTCCACTGGATTCACTCATACGTTTACCAGTGTCCACAACTGGATACAGAAGTCCAGATGTGGTCTTACACATGATTGGAGGGGAAAAATCATCTCCTTGGACGCCCTGCCCACCTTTTTTCTAACCTAGCCCAGTGCTAGTTAATCCTCATAATTTCGAGGGTGCATTGATGGCCAGTGTTCAGTTTGCAATCCATCTCATCTCAGTACTGTTTTTCAGAGCTGATTTACATGTCTAGGATATCTATGGCAACTTCCTTTACTATCAGCTACAAACTTGGTGGCAATATACCCCATCCTACTGCCCAGGTCATTCAGAACATTTTCAATCAGAGTTGGTCCCTGTATCAATCTCAGAGAGATACCACAATCTCCTAGTGGAACTATGGAATACTCTTTCTTGATGCTCTTATCTTCCAGATTCAGGCTAAGGTTGGCTTCCCTAGTTCCACCCTTGCATGCTTAGGTAGATAAAAATGAGAATTGTGTGCATAGAGAAAAGCATTAATGAAATTCTGTAAACCAAATTCTGAAAAACAAGTATGATTTTAAGAAATAAACTGAAACCTGCTTAGGTTTATGGCTGTGATACAAAGATTGGTTCTCTTGAGAGGTGGCTACTGTGATACCTGGCAGAATAATATGATCTTCATGCATTTTTCTTTTCAAGTAATGATATATTTTCCAAGGACAGATTAAAAATCGTAACAGTTAAAAATAATTTTTTTGAAAGTGACCCCAGAATTCTGTGTAAAGCAAACAATTTATCTGTTTTTATAAACCTGTGCTCAGATCCATGCAGGACTTAGCTTTTTTTCAATTTTCACCCTGCAGAAGAGTTGAAACTGAGCAGTAGGCCCCTATCTTTAGCTGCACTTGGGCGTTTGGAATGTCAGTCCAGGTCAACACAAAAAGCACAAGCATCATTCACTGCCTGCTTTAAAACGATGCCAAGATGAATAAATTGGAGGAGGGTTGTGCTGAGTAGTGACCCTCGGTCAAACACTGTGCCCTCTCTCTGGCTCCTGGATCTGGCAGGTTTGCTGGCATGCTGCTGCACTAATGCCTCTGGAATGCTTTCTCCATACCAGCACAGTGTTCTCCATGTTAATTCTCACCGGTGAAGAAAAGCAGTGACTTGTCTAATGGGCTGCCTTTTCAGCGGTTCTCATCAGCATTGGTGCCATGATCAGTCCTTAACCTGTATTGTAGAGTCCTTAGCTGTAAATGGGTCTGAACTAATGGAAATAGGAAACATTGTGGTCCCAAAGAAACAAAGAAAATCCCTCTGTTCCAGGAGCAAGAAGTCAGTGTGTGCTGAGGAATAGGAGCCACATTCCCCATGGCACTTCAAGCACACAGTTCTTTCATCATTTGGGGTGTTTCCTGTATTTTCTGTTGAGGAAATACTATCCAATTACAAACACTGTAATATTAATATAAACTAAATATGTCAGTTTGTCAATAATAGTGATAACAATTTATATTAAATCTGCAGTTTTTATTTCACTTAATAAGGTTTTGGCATAGAAGCAGTAATGTCTTTTTGTGAAATCTTCATATTTTTCAACCACCAGTTCATCTCCTAAGTGTTTAGTGTTCTATATGTGCCAATTTACAGTCTCAGCCTACTTGTGTTTGAGTCAGTTAGGATAAAGAGTCTTGCAGTAAAGCATTTGGAAACTTCTGCAGTGAAAAATTTAAGTAAAATGTATTTCTATTAGAGAATTGGCACATTAATCTCAAAAAGCACATACAAAACCAATTATTTTCTTACAAGATTTAGAAGAATAAGGATTAAATGTATGAATGTAAGAATCAATGTATGCTGGAAAAATTTGAAATTGAGTTCACCAGCCAATTAAAAAGACCTTAATCAGGTCTGACATTTCATTTCCTTATTATCTTGTTACATTTCTCTAAAAAATGAATCGATAAAGTAATGTTTTCTCATTCTCAAAAAAAAAGCAAAACAGTCTTGTTCATTGTCTATTCTTTATAGATACATTAGTGCCAAAGTAAGTTGTCAAAAAAAATTTTTTTTTATACATTCTGAATTAACCAATACACTGTATTTAGCATGTTATATGCAAACAATATTAACCTGAAGAAAAAAATTTCTTTTTCTTTGATCTTATTCATAACTCCCTTTATTATGTTTTATAAAATAACTTTCTGTCCTTGTGTATTTGATATCTACTTCAAGTATTTTTTTTCTGTTTTAAAATGTATAGATTGAGCTGAAAAGTGGAATATTAAACATATTCTTAAGAACTGGCATTGTCTTTACCCAAGTGGACCTTTGGTTGGGACTATCTTATTGTGATGGGAAGTGGAATGAAGTCACCGTGAACAAGGAGGGCTCTGTCATTTCAGCTACTATGAATGAACTGAGAGAGCAGGCACTCGAACCCCGTGTTCAGCAGCTGCAAGTTAACTCACCTGTCTATGTAGGAGGAATCCCACCTGAGATTCAGAGTTTTTATAGAGAACTGGGGCTAGAACAAGGTAAGATGACACCAAGAATATGTTTTCCAAAACTGGTGTCATGCACCAGGTGGACGTTCTGCAGCTGATAGTCTGAATTCATGAATGTGAAACACGAGTTTTTCCTCCCACCCCTTGAGACTCTACCAGTTATCCCTAACCATCTAGTTTTACTTAGACCTGATCTTTTCATAATGCTATAAAATTCTTCCAGTGATACCTGAGGCAGTCTGTCTGATAAGAGAGGGCCTGGAGTGTAGGAAATGGAAAAGTAAGATGCCCAACCAGATGATCTCAGATCTTCAACAGAGAATGCCAGTTCACAGAAACCTGTCTTACTCTATCAACCTGTGTCACTCATGGATCTGGAATAGAAAACCAGTGGGAAACAGTAAACATAGCTTAAATCACTGTAATGAATCTGGATGCTGCCCCATGGGAGAGCAGCTGAGAGTTAATCTTTTTAGGCAATACTGATTCTGATCTAAAAACTAAGTGAGTGTAAATGCCTGTACTTGGATTTTGGCTATAACTGCCATGATGTTTTCTTCATTATCAAAAGGAAGGAAGACAATCATATATTTAGCCATCACTATGACTATTCTATTCTGGAACAGGTCAAATTTGTAGGGAAAAGAGAGAAGCATTAATTGCATCCTGATACTAATGACCTCCACAAAAGGTTCTACTGTAGGAAGCCTAATCAAAAAGTGTCTACCAAACTGGCTCTGTTTGGATGTGTTTTTTCATTACTTGTGAAACTGTTCATCAGTCATGGGGTGTTTTTCAGCTACTGTGGACAAATGTGTGTCAGTCAGAAAGTGATTAGAGGGGAATCCACTAAGTGACTTCAATTGCATGAACTCACTGTGAATGTGTGCATTCAAGTGAGCTGTATCAGAGCCTTTTGATTTCACGGCTATAGAATGGTTCAAGACTATTCTTTTAAGTACTCTTCCAGCTCTAGGTATCACATATAATGTAATCTTCCTTCAGGTTCTGTGTGCATAATATTTACAACCCAAAAGATCTGGCCAGTCATACCCTGTCAGTGTTGCCTCGTAGCAGATGGTGTAGCCTCGTGACTGGATGCATTTGCAACTCCTGAAGCAAAGAGATCTGTGAACAAAGAAACTAGGGCAAAATTACGTATAAAGTGCATGTTTGAAGTGCATATCAAGACACATCAATAAATATTTCTTTCTCACCAAACCTCCTCAGCACACCACAAAATAAGATGCTTGTGAATTTATATTAGAAGAGAATATTTATCTTAAGTTTTCCTAAGTGTAGGTTCAGGTGAGCAAGATTAGATATTATACCTTAAACAATACTTTTATTTAGGACTACAATGATATAGTGGTAAGATAATAAGATCTTCCTATTTAATAAAAATTTAGAGAGGGTTTTCTCAATCTATGGCTGCTTGATAGTTAGTTTTTAAATAAAGGAATGTTGTGTTGCTCACAGCAAATAAGTGATGAATATTATTCTCCTCCTGCCTCACCTCTATGTGAGTTACAACTTAAAGAAATTTTAACTGGATTTGAGCTTTTGCATGACCCATCATGTGCCCTCCTGGGAGGTTCAAAAGGAAGCCACCTGTCAGGAATGTTTGTACTATCTTTACTTATTTTGCAGCTACTTGAGAATAAACAGGATTTCTTGGCTGATGTCAGTGAAAAATCTTCAAACAGTGATAAATGTAGCTAAAAAGATATTTTAAAATGATGTATTAAAATAGATTGTAGAAAGTGCATCTCACTGCAAATCAAACAACTTCATTTTATTTTATGATTAGGATGCCTGCACAGACTGGGACTAATTCTTTCCTCTGTCACAGGTTAAGAAACTGAGCTGGTCACTGGGCACTAGGACTTGAAAATACATTAGAATGTATTCACTTTAAAGAGCAGTTTGGTGATATTCCCTGTGTTGTGGAGAGAGGATGTATTTTAGAGGATGTTTCAAAATGGATGTCTGCCCTCAGTACCCCTTTTTTTGCATGAACTGTGTACAGACATTAGATTCTCAGTTCAGGTGGCTAAGGACAAATACTACTCTGATCTGTCATCTTGCAGTAATAAAGGCAATAAAAATACATAACATATAAATAAGATAAATACTTCAGCTTTCACAGAGCTGAAGAGAAGCACTGATCTGTGAGACACAGATTTTTAATTCACAAAGTTAATTTTTAAATGAATTCTTCAGTTTGGTTACTGCTTAGTTTTGTTTTGTGTTAAGCACCAACCCCTACTCAGATTTGAGACCAAGTTTATATCAGTTTGTTAATTTTTAGTAAGTATAAAAGTTTTAACTACTACATTCTGAATTTTGTAGTTGTAACTGCAACTGATTTAACATATTTGTAATTTTGATAGGAATATCACACATACGCAGAAATATATGGATATATAAATGAGTATAAAATTAAGCTTAATTTTTTTATCATAAACAAGTAGTTTGGGGTTATGTTTCGGGAGTATGTTTATAAACTGCACATGATTTATGTCCCTGTTAGACAAAACTGATATGCCTCCATCTGATCTCCTGAAGTTAATTGTAATTTTGATCTAGACATTTTCAGTTTGAGGGAGTATATATATTTAACAAAATAGTAGCAAGCAGCAGAAAGCTGATTTTAGAAGTCAGAGAATCACTTTTATGGTAATAATTTCAAAGTGAGAAGTGATGAAAGAGAAAACAGAAAGGTATTTCCTTGTGGGACAGAATTGCTAATAGAGAAAGTGTAGATCAGTAAGGCAGGAATTTACCAGCTTAGTGTCTTGAAAGTGGAGACAGAATGTCATGTTGAAAGTCAACATATTCACATTACAGTCTTTAATGTTGAAAATATAGAATTGAAAAGGAAGAGAAGTGTTTCTTAATGACTGAAGCTCTTTACATGGTACTAATCCCTTACTGTTTGCTAGGTTTCGGTGGTTGCATGAAGGATGTTAAATTTACACGAGGTGCTGTCGTTAACTTGGCATCTGTGTCCAGCAGTGCTGTCAGAGTCAATCTGGACGGATGCCTATCAACTGACAGTGCTGTTAACTGCAGGGGAAATGACTCCATCCTTGTGTACCGAGGAAAAGAGCGGAGTGTTTATGAGAGTGCTCTACAACCATTTACAGGTAGCGCTTTGGTTCCTTAAACAAAATATATCATTTTCACTCCCTTCTTTACTAATGTGTTACCATGTTCAGTATATTTTTTTAATCTTTTGCTTCCTCTATCCTTTGCAATGTCCTTTGAAGAATACCTCTATAGGGTGGTTGCCTTAAGTGAAGGAGGATCAGTATCTAGTGCGTGGACCCATGTTCGAACAAGAGAATCAGGTAAATATATTTTTAAGGTTTACTCATTCTTATTTTTCATAAGCTGTTTAATGTCAGGTGGAAGGTGTTCAAGAACTGTTTGGACACAATCCTGTGCTCTGTGCTCTGAGATGACCCTGCTTCAGCAGGGAGGTTGGACCAGATGATCCAGTGTGGTCCCTTCCAACCTGACTCACTCTGTGATTCTGTGGAGATAATCCAACCAAAACAGTTTTGATTAGAGAACCTTGCATAGTGTTTCTGATGGGGGGAAACTGCTTAATGTTTCAAACAGGTTCCAGATTACAGTCATCACCTGTAAAGTGTTCAAGCAAGAATTTTCTTCTCATAACTCCAGGTATTTTCCAAATCTTTAGTAGATTCTGTAATTAAGGACAGTAAAGGATTGAACTGCATTAACTGAGTAAAGGTAACCATCTATTTATGTTCATACATGCACATCTAACCTCACATTCCATGAGTAGGCTGGAGTAAGTTAATCTGTATTTTCCTACATATAACTTAGTGCTATAAAATCAGGTGTAGAGAAAAGTGATACTGGGAGAGGAGGCACAAGCTGTGGAAAATAAGAGGACATGTATTTGCTAGGGACGAGGTGGTCTTGTCAAAGTTGTTCTTTTAAATGACCCAAACATGGGTGGGCTACTCAGTGCTGCTGACTAAGGATTTTTTTAGCAAGTAATCCATAGATTGTGCATGAAAATGTGACAATATTTACTAGAACAGAAACACATAGCTTGTTGGGAAGGTTTCAGAGGAGGAAGATGATACATTAAAGATAAATTTCTTCATATATCTTATGAAGAAAACTTTAAAAACTTATCCTCTTCTCTTTAGTGCTTTTGCAAACTTTATCATGACAGTAAGATTTTGAAGATTTAGTTCTGTGTATTTTACTTCACTACTATTTTACTTCCTCTCTTCTTGAAATTGAAACCCAATTGCATTCTGTCAGTGCAGAGCATTCTTTTGAGGGAAGTCATCCAATGTATCACCTTAAAAAATTATGCAATATGTGCATAAATATTGGACTTGCAGATGCATTCTTATACTGCCTATACTTGTGTGTGCCACCCAGAAGGGACAAAATTTGTGCATATTTTCATGTCAACCATCTGACAACTGTAAGGTTTGCCACAAATTTATGTTTGCAAGCTGACCACAGCACTGAGCAGTCTGTGTTCCCTGGGGTTGGACAATAATTGCGCTATTTAATTATTTTTGAGTTGGTTTTGTTATATCCCTTATGAAAGACCATCTGCTGTACAGTACCTTACCTCACCCTGTGATACACTTCATAACTAATGAAATCAATATATTGCTGTAGTAATAGGAGCTTTCTCAGAGTATCACATTCTTTACAGAAGAATCACAACTTCCAGATATTTTGGTACTTTCCATGCTGGTACCCTTCTTATAAAAAACAAGGCTGCATTCATATTTGAGAAGCTAAACAGTAAAATTACCCAAAAATAGGCTATTTGATGTTAAGAAAAGCGAGTGATCATCAGCAGGGCAAGGGAGTCCACATGCATCTACAGCAAACTCATCATCCATCATCCTGCCATGGTGTTCCTTGGGTCTTTCCTCTGCATCCCTTGTGCAGTCATCTGTGATGAAGCTGTTACTGACCAGACCTTTACTTGGCATTGTAATATCCAAGAAATAGTTAAAGGTTATAGGAAATGGAATTATTTCTTTTTATTAGCAACTCTATTCATATGTGATCTTGATTTTCCAGTTCTTCAAAGCACTTACATTTTTCTTTTTTCTTTTTTTTTTTTTTTTTCCTTTTTGTAATATGGAATGATTAGAAGCAAAGGATTTAAGGATTTTGCTAAAAGGCCTTAAAAATCTCTGCTTTGCCCCAAGAAAGGTGCTTGGCATTGTGGAAATAAAATACGTATGTGGCAAATAAATGGAAGAGCTTTAATTTTTAAGGACTTCTGTAAAAGAAAATGGAGATTTTTAGAAACGTTTCGTAATTGTGGCATTCTTTGGCTTAGATATGCAACTGATAAATATCTAACTCTGCTGCAGTACTGCCTTTCTTCCTTTGGTTGTATTATTATAATGCTTGTGCTTGTTAGCTACATACAATCCACCTCCTCTCTTTGTGAGTGATGCTTAAATATGTTTGATACATGAAATGTTTTTGGAAAATTGCAACAAGACAAGAAGGAATGTTATGTAGATGGAGTTTTGATGGTTTTGAAATATAGCTTAAACCGAATAGCTCAAGATGTGCAGTCATATTAAATCAATGCTGAAAAGTTACAACTCTAATAAATTGTATTTATGCTAATGGTTGAGTCTGATTTACTGCAGCCATTAAAAGTGAAGAATAGGGGCAATAGTCTCCTTAGAACTGCCATTTTCTCTATTTTCTATTTTATCCTTCTACAGTTCCACAAAATGTGCCAACTCCCTCAAGAGTTCACAGTATAAATGGTTACAGCATTGAGGTCACCTGGGACAAACCAGCTGGGGTCATAGGTGTAATTGAGAAGTACATTTTGAAAGCATATGAAGTGGATGGTCCCACTGTACCCATCACCAGTGCTGAGCTTGCTGACGCTGGTATGCTCACAGGTAAATGTTGTTAAGTACCATTTTTTAGGCGTATCTAATAACACGGGATGCTTATCCCCTTTTGTTGATCTATACTACTTGTCTGGTTTTGTGTATACACAGCATAGATAACGTTTGGAAGGATAATTATTTGTGTCAGCATCCTCAGAGTGATGTACTGATTTCAAAGAACAATAAAAATTAAGATACAGCACAAATGCTAAAAAAACAATTCCCAAACTATAAATACTAAAAAACAATTCCAAAACTCTTTATGATCTGTGGGGGAAATACTGTTTTTGTTTGCTTGAATTTGCTTAGTATATGTGATTTTTTTAACCCCTTCCCCATTATTCCATCCAGTTCACGTAATTGTTCTGTGAGTCCCATATGATACTGTTTGACCTGATGTATGAAAGCCCTTGATATAGGTGCCTAATTTTGATCATATAAACCTAACTGATTTCAGTGGAAACTACCATATATTTGTGTTAATCAGGTGCTGTGGTTGATGCCACTGGGATGTGGAGGTAGGTTATTATGAAATTAAGAAATTTGTGGCTTTGGGT
The DNA here is from genome assembly GCA_013186435.1 of Turdus rufiventris. Taxonomy (NCBI): domain Eukaryota; kingdom Metazoa; phylum Chordata; class Aves; order Passeriformes; family Turdidae; genus Turdus; species Turdus rufiventris. Next base: position 1,826,154 of record PYHW01009916.1, read on the forward strand.
TTATGGGGTGAGAATGTTATATGTTATAGAGAACATTTTGGGACATTTCTTCCTGCCAGGATAGTGTGGATCTGCCTTTTTGCTCTCTTGAACAGCTTTTTCTGGCTGCTACAAAGTTTTCTGGGAAGGAAGCATGTTACAGACAAGAATCTAGATTATATTGTGTGATGACTAAATGAGGCAATAGTGCAGACCAGTAGATTGATTTTTATGATCTGTATTTCATAACAATTCAAAAAGTGGTAATGAGGCAATGCTCTAAGCTGGTGATTTGGTTTGGCTCAGGTTTGGGTAGTACAGCAGTCTTGGAAAGTGTGTTCACCCTCATCCACTGTGTTATTTCCTGAAGCCCAGGTACTAGTTTTTACATAAGTGTATATGGTTTTGTATTGTTTCTCTGCCATAACCTATGTATACCTTTTCAAGGGAAAAATTGCACATATTTTATTTTCTATAATTTGAAATGTCCTAACTATTTGTGAGTAGCGAATTTACCAGAACTGCATAGGCTTTCTGTCCTCACTCTGATTTGTTTAATTGTTGATTTCAACATTTTTTAGCTATGCTACAAGGCAATAAAGATTATATTGGTAGAAATTAAAGACTGAGGCATATGGATTAGGTATCTTACTCACAGAACCATTTTGGTCAGAACCAAAATGTTGTTTATGCTGTTTAACTTATTTGGCATTGTGCCATGATTGTCTGTCAGGGTTATGAAAACATCTGCATCAGGCTGGACAGGTAAGAGGTTATCTGCCTGCAACTTACAGGAGATAGAAGAAACAACATACCTTTACATTAAATTAAGACAGTAAATGGATCCTGGTTCTTTAGCCTGTTGCAGCAGATAGAATCATAAAGATTGAAAGAGACCTGTAACACCATCAAGACCCATCATCAACCTAACACCAGCACTGTAACCCCTAAACCGCGTCACCTATGACCAGATCCAGACATCTCTTGAACACCTCCAGGGATGGTGATTCCACCACCCTGGGCAGCCCATTCCAATGCTGGTCCACCCAAACAGTGAAACTTGTCTAATCTGAATCTCCCCTGTCTCAGTTTGAGGCCATTTCCTCTTCTCCTCTCATTGTAGGTACAGAAGAGACTCTCTCCCACCTCTCTACAACCCCCCATCAGGGAGCCATAGAGGGCTGTCAAATAACGCAAAATAAAATTATGGAATCGTAGAATACCATGTTGGAAGGGAGCTCAAGGATCATCTGATCCAATCTTGGCATAAGCACAGTCTAGACAAGGTGGCCCAGCACCCTTTCCAGCTGAATCTTAAAGCGCCCAGAGCTGGGGAATCCACCACTTCTTGGGAACATTATTCTAGTGGCTGATTGTGCTCATTCTGAATTTTTTGGTCTTGTGTCCAACTGTAGACTCCCCAGGAGTAACTTGTACCCATAACCCTTGGTCTTTTCCATGTGACTCCTTGTCAAAAGGGAGCTCTATCTTCCTTGTAGCCACCCTTTAAATACTTGAACATGGTGACAAGATATCTACTGATCCTTCTTTTCTCAAGTCTGAACATACCAAATTTTCTCAGTCTTTCCTTATTTGACAGGCTACCCAACCCTTTGATAATCTCTGTCACTCTTCTCTGGACTGTCTCCAGCTGGTCCACATCTTCTTTGCACAGTAAGGTCTAAAACTGAACACAGTGTTCCAGGTGTAGCCTGACAAGCACTGAGTAGAGGGGAATAATGACTTCTTTATCTCTACTGGAGATGTCCTTATTGATGCAGTCCAGCTTTTCATTGGCTTTGTTTGCCACAGCAGCACACTGGCCACTCATAGGACCCAAAGAACTCAAGAATGTCTGTATTCCAATTATTGATCTATGTGACTGTGCCAGATTATGACCCTGAGATGAGCTCAGGGTTAGTTGGAGTATGGTGCTTTTAGCACCAATGTTGTGGGATCAATCTCGGTGCAGGCCATTCACTTAAGAGTTGGGCTTAATGAATCTTGTGGGTCTTTTCCAACTCGGAATATTCTGTGATTCTCTAGATGCTTAGGAAGGAAGTGTAAGAAATGTGCTAAGCATAGAACGAGTCTTTCTGTTAGTATAAATTCAGCTGATTAGTTGTGGATTTCTTCAGCTGAAAGCTGTTTCTGCACCATTCTGCTTAATGGTCTATGGCAGAATCTTTATTTTTTAATACATTTATTCTTTCTGTTTCTCTAACTGCTGTGGGAGTAATTATTCTAGTTCAGTTTTTTGTGTGTAAGATGTTCTTCCCCTTGTCATTCATAACTCCTGCCCAATAGTTTAGTTATGTATTTTCCAGTTTCAACATTGTAAGAAATATATACAGTAATTTCACAACTATAAGGCGCACCTCTGGGAGTCGGCAAATTTCTGAACTTTGTCCATTATATAAGGCGCACCGGACTATAAGGCAGACTTCCAGGTTCGGGGTAGAATTTTAGTCAAAAGGGTGCTCCTTATAGTCGTGAAATTACTGTGATTCATGTCCTCATGGTGAGGTCAGAGCTGAGACAAGTGTAAATTAAATCACCAAAGTAATTTTACTTTAGTCTGTTGATTTCAGTGAAGCCTACACAGGTGAGCAAATCAGTGGATATTGAGAACTAGTTGCCCATAAATATGAGACTCCCAGGAGAAGGTGTGTCTTTCCCTGACGAATTATCTTTCCTGGTTAATCAAAAACTAGCATAAACACAGAGCCCCACAGAAGAGGCTGTCTTTGCTTACTTTTCTTTTAAGTTTGCCGTGAACAGAATTTTTTGCTTGTTCTCTCCCTAATTTCAGGGACATTTCCTTACAAATTATTTTGTTGTATTCCATGAGAAAATGCTGCAATAATCCAAACAGCCAGGCTTGCTAATGCAACAGCAGAAAGGCACCATAGCTCTCTGTGACATTGATGGGGAGCTATGGTATTTTTCCATGCCCTCCTTTAAATTTTCATCCCCTGTCAAGCCTAGGCACTGATTAATCTGCTGTTTGAAACTTATCTGAGGGGAATGACAAACCTCTCTCTTATGTTTTTCCTTGCAGCTTGTTAGGCCCATTTGTTGTGTTTTGGTTTATACTTAAACTAAATTTTTTTCAACAATTGCAGTAGGATCCTAACTGGAGCACAGTAACAAAAAGTTAAGAGCATTACCCATTTCTCAGAAGGCTGTACTGTGTGTGTCACATTGAGAAGAACCTCTTGTACCCTTGTCAAGAAGAAGAAAAGCTGAGCTAAATATTAAAAGTAAAATAGGTTTTTAAATGACCATAATCCCACAGTCTCAAAGGCCTATTTCTGACTCCTCAGAAAGCAAAATCCTTCAAAATCTGACCCTTGTAATCTTCCAAAATGTCAAACTGTTTTTTCATTTTCATCCAAGAAAGGAATATTCATCAGATTTAAATCCTTAAAATGAGGTTCTGACTGTTGAACTAGGAGTTTATTGGATAAGGTGATGTATTTCAACATAGTGTTCAGTGTCTGTATTCTAGGATGAGAGTATAAAGTTAGAGTGTAAATCTTTGGGATTCAAAAAGTACCATGCTTTCCCATCTTGCCTTCAGAGAAGCATGTAATAGCACTTATGCACTTTGGATGCAGTTGGTCACCTTCTCAGTGTGATAAAGGAAGTACAGAGTCACCACATGAAAGAATTTTTTTCCTAAAGGCTGGATTGCTTTCTTCTGCATTCGGGTGCATTCCACATGCTGACATCAAAATTTGGAATATAAATTAGAATCAGTATTTAAACAAATGGAAGAAGCTTTATAACACCCTGTTTCAGTGTAGCTTGTCATCAGCTTTTGCTTCTACTTTCCTTTGGAGTCTAGCATATCACAGGGTCTTTTGGTTGGAAGGATTATCTAGTCCACTCCTCCAGCTCAAGCAAGGTTGATTGGAGCAGGTTTCCCAGAACCACATTCCAGTTGAGTTTTAAATATCTCCATAAATGGAGTTACTTCTCTATGAAAAGCCTGTTCCAGTCTTGGTCACCCTCACAGTCTAAAGTGATTTCCTGTGTTCAGTTAGCTTTTAATTTTTTTCCCAGGGTAGTGGTCACAACACCAAACCTGCCAGAATTCAAGAAGCATTGGGGCTCTCAGACACACGGTGGTGTTCTTGGGGTTGTTGTGTGCAGAGGCAGGAGTTGGACTCATAGCTCACAGAATCATTTAGGTCAGAAAAGACCTCTAGGATTATTGTGACCCATGATCCTTGTAAGTTCCTTCCAACTCAGGATATTCTCTGATACTATGATTCCTGTATTTCAATTTGTGTCCATTGGCTCTTGTCCTGTCACTGGGCACTACTTAGAACAGTCTGGCTGCTGTTCCCTTAAGGTATTTATCTCTCCTGAGATGATGAGTCCCAACTCTCTCACTCTCTCTCAGAAATGTGCTCTAGTCTTTTTACCATCATAGTGGCTCTTTTTGTAATCATCCACAGACTTGCTGAGGGTGCACACTTCCTCCATCATCAAAGTCATTGATAAAGGTATTGAACAGTATCCCAGAAGCCTTTCTTGCCTCTGTGTTTTGTCCCACTGATCACAATCCTCTGATGCTTCTCTTGTCAAGCACATGCAGAATCTCCATTTTATAATTCACTGTAGAATTCAGGAGGTTGACCAGCCTCTAAACTATGGGCTCTAATGATGTCTACAAATAATAATGAAATAAAATGTGCTGCAAAAGAGCTCATGCACTTCATCCCACCTCTGTCATTGCTGCAATAGCTGAGGGCTGATGTTGTGGCTGCACATGTGGTTATGAAAAAATTGTTGTCAACAGCTGCCATTCCCTCCTTCCTGTAACACGTGTTTGTAATTAATTTTCACCTTTTAGTCTTTTATGCTCAGCAGATGAATATCTCAGGAAAAGGTAATGATTTAATATGATTAATCAAAGTGTCTGAGCTCTGATGGGGTTTTGAAAACTCTCTAGCTGGAGAGTCTCTCAGAAGAGGAAACAGAGCCACCTGCCAGTGACTGATCAGCAAGGGCTGGACAGTGGGACCATAGCACTGGGGAAAGCTCGCTGCCAGCCTGGCAAATGCCCATGCTCTGGCAAATGCTGTCAGCTGAGAGACTGTCCCTCCAGGGACAGCTCTGCCAGTCCCCTGCCTAAGCAACCTGTGTCTTTGGGACCAGCCTCTGCACCCTGGCTGGTGCTTTGGATGGGGTTTGGGGATCACTGTCTGAGATGGGTAATTTCATCTCTGTGGGATGGAATGAACAGTTTACTGAAGGTTGTGAGTTAGAGCCTCACACAAAGCACCACTTGTAATGGCTTAGCTGCACTACCTAATTAGTGCTTTGTCTTTATTTTCTTCTGCCTTTACTCAGAGTCAGGATTAAAACACGAAGGAGTTGGATTTCTTGTTCAGACTTTATTAAATCTTATCCAAAGTATAGGGAGTTCTGCAACACTTCTAGCTACCAGCTAAAAGCGAGCAAAATGGAGGTGAATCTAGCTAGTTGCAAGGTCTTTTAAAATTAAACAGTCCAATTAAAAGCTTTCATCTATATAATTTATATTTTTGACCCAATAACCAAACACCTGTGACCCGCACTGCAGGATTTTCTATTCAACCACAAACTACTACTTGAGAGCATGAAGAAGGATGAATAAGGAGGAAAGAGACAACACCCAAGAACTTTCATCTTGTCCCATACCTATTACTATATTAGTATATTACTATATTCTAAATTCAAGACCTTTCACTATGTGAAATTGCAAACTTTTATTCTAACTTCATCACTCCAATTTGGAAGCCTTCTCCAGGGCCTCAAGGCAAAAGCAGTGTTTTCCTGGGAGTCAATGTCAAAAAGCCCAAAAAGGTCAAAGCTCCTAAAATTCTGGGGAGTTTGCTTCATGAAGCTGTTGGTGAATTGCTCAGGTAATACTCTCATGCACTTGAAATTACTTGAAAGCTCTTGGTTTGCACAATTATTTTACACTCAAAACATTCCCATCCTGCAGTTAATGAGAAAAAAAAATATATAGAAAAGGTTTATTTCAAGCCAATTAAGATGAATGTATGTAGGGCTAGAGCAGGAGGAGGACTCCCAAATGCCTGCTCCAAGCTGAGACTAATTTCTAAAGTTGTAAAACTTCACATATATATATAAGAATGTTTGGCTGGGGCAGCTACTGCAGCAAGGGGTAGCTGATAGACTAGTCTATGCCCATTAGGTTTCTGTGAGTTGTCAGGTGGTGCTTGAACTCCTAGTGACTCTAAGTCAGAGTGGCAGAATGTAGGTTCCCTTCTCCTTTCATTTAGCTGGCTTTAGCAGACTAGTGGCATATTTTTCAATATATGAATTTTAAAACATTAATTATATTAATATTCTCCAGTATTAAGATTCAAACTTGATTGAGTTTAGACCTAAATGAATCTTGCTTACAGTCCAATGCTGTTGTATAAATTTATTCATACAAAATGTAAATTGTGTGATTAAATAAACCTGAGCATTTTATCAAAATTACATCAACTCTTAGATATATACCCATAATTTTATTCATAAAAATAAGTTAATATCTTAATGTTTTTTAGGATAGAAATTATTATTATGTTTTTATAGACATGTTAAAAAATCTGCAAAACAGTAAACAGTATTTCTTGGTCTCTCTACAAACATTAAAAAATAATCATACTCCAGAAAATAAGCAATAATGGAGGTATTTGGAATGATCAAGACCAACAAGTGATAGATACTACGAAACCAGTACTGTCTGTGGTTAATTAACTCTTGGTGCAAAATTGCATTGTTAGTTAAGGTTTTCTGCAAATAAAGCAGCTGGAGAGTTCCCTGTGCTATGGGGAATGTAGCAGGTTTCCTTGAACCACTGAAAACTGAATTACATCTTCAAAGACAGTGGAGCTTGTGTATGGTTTGTTATGAAATATTTCTGTTGGGAAAAGGGGTCTTTCAAGCCATCTAAATGCAATAACTAAAGTAAAACTTTTGTTTGTTCTTATAAGAGTTGGAATAGGTGCCCTCATGTTGAGTGGCTCTTCCATTTTATGACTCATACTTACTTAGAAGATGCTTTGAAAGTGCAGATGTATGTGGCAGATTGATGTGCACAGGCTTTTGGTTCAAAAATGCATGTGTGGAAGACACATGTACTTAAATAGTTTTTGCTACAATCTGTCAAAAACAAAGTCAGTTGGGGACTTCCTTTTCTGACCAGTGGACTGTGATTAAGTGTACTGTGGCAATGATGCATCTCGACACACAAGTGACTTTGTTGGACAAATGCTGTATGACCTCAGGCATTCAAGTTAGCTAAATAGCCTGAGTTTGGGGAGGAGAGATTTGGCAATTTTTGTTTTTAAAGCTTAGAAAAAAATTAAGGTAAATCATGGTCAAGTGTGGTTTCAGTTGCAGTAGGCGTACTTCAAAATAGGTCCTCATGAAATAGCACGTTAGAGAAGAAACAATAAAAAATCTGGCAAAGAAAAGTCCCTTTGGCAAAAAAAAGTGCACTCAGTTTTTATGAACTGATTATTAGTCCTCATACTATAGTGGTAAACTATTTTTTTTTTTTTAAATGAGAAGTACTAATTTTCCACTCAAAATCTGCCAGAATGCTGTGGAATGTGACTGTGTTGTCTAAATGTATGAGAACTCCCTTTGAGAGGTCCTGAACAAAAGCAATGTCTGCCTTATGGAGAAGTGAAGGAAAAAAAGCTGGATATGTAATCTTCTTATATACTGTATACAATTGAACGTTGAATGGAGTGGACATAAATATTCAGCTAACTGGCTAGTCCCCATTTCACCATAAATTCATTGTTGACCCCTTTGCTATTGCACATATCCTTGTTGTTATCCCTCCCCTGCTAGAATTAACCTAGCGTTTTCTCTCTTGCACAACTCTAAACCTTGACTTTCAATATTGCAAATAATTAAAGACCATTTAAATAAAAGTATAGAGAATTAAATACTAGTTTTGCATATAAAGTGGGTTAATGTTCTAGGTGTGATTCCAGATCACTCTTTTAGACTGTTAACTTTACATTCATATTTAACAAATGACATTATTCAGTTTCATGGGGTCACTGTGTCAAAATGTCTGTGTTAGAACTTTAATTTATTTCCAAAGGTTCTTTGGGCAGATAGGAGTGGTGTGTTAAAGTGATTTAGCATCTCCACTTCCCCATGTGGATTTTAAGGCTTCAAATGTAGTCTATGATGTAAATTTTGAGTCTAGGTGGATTCAGCTACACTGTAGTGGCAGACTGAATGCATGGGACCCATACCCCAAATGTGTAGGGCTGACCCTTTTCTTAAATATTGATGATGTCTCTAATCCTATCTCCTGATCAAAGTGACGATTTATGTACCTCTTTCCTATTAGCATTAATGGAAGTGTGGCCAAATTTTGCTTTGTTAGCACCCCATCTTGGAAAGCCTGATGGACTCTTATCAGATCAGCAATTATTGGGTATAGACAAGAGATGCCAGTCTGAGAGTGTAATAAGTGAGGAGTTAGGGAAAGTTTTTTTAAAGCTGTCAGCCAACTTCATTGGATCATAGGCTATTTTTTACTGCAAAATTTATTTTGCTGTTCTTTAAATTAATTCACGTATATCAGTGATGATCTTTGCTGTGGGACTGCTGACTTTGTATTTCAGCATAGTCAGGTGCTGAGTGTAAATTTCACTGACTGACTGAAAGTGCAGAGGAAATGAGTGGGTAATGAGAGCAGAGCAGCCAGTTCTTTAATTGAATTAAAAGCCGGGTGACACCAATGCAGACACCTGTCCAATTACAGACAGGCCAAGGTGTTTACCATTGCTGTACAAGCGATTTGAAGATGACAGAAATCTTTCCGCCCACAGATTAACATAATGAAGGAGAACAGATTACAGTGGATGCTGGCCAAACAGATAGGATGGCAGCTGAGAAAAAAGTAGTTTGCTGAAGTATGTAAATAAAATCTGTGCACTTTCTATTGCCTACCTATGCACATCTGTTTCTTTGTTAAAAAAAAATAATGCAAGAGTACATGTGAAGGAAAAACATTAATTAGGAAATGAAAAAATTATTGTTTAAGTTACTGCGTTTGTTGAATGATTTTTTAGCAAAAACCTCCTGTAGCAAAAGGGTTTGTTTCCTTCTTTTTTTCTTTTCATGTAAATTCTCTCAGCCTTTCACGAACTTACCTATGCAATGGGAAGTCTGTTGTGCTACAGGTGCTTTGTATAAAACCTTCCTACTTTGTCAAAAGTCAACCAAATGCCCCAATCCAAACCTTCTACATGTCCTGGCATCTTTTTGGATGTATCTGATATTCTGCAGCTCTTGGTGCCTGTAGACCTACAGGATGTCTTCCACGAGGAAATGCAAGGAGCATTAATTCAATGCTTCATAAGATACAAATGCTACAAGTGCTAAATGTACAAATCAAACTACAGTAATTTCACGATTACAAGCCGCACTGACTATAAGCTGCATCTCCGGGTGTCGGCAACATTTCATTCTTTGTCCATACATAAGCCGCACCTGATTATAAGCCGCTCTGTCGTTCGCAGTGAGGACCCGCGTGCAACGAAGTTGCCAAGTAGTAACAGAATGACGGGATTGGGGTGTTTACTGGCTTGGCTTGGGCCGTGAGGGCTCCTCCCACTTGGGGCTACTGACGGGGCTGGGTGACCCAGCTCAGCGCTGCTGCTCGGTGGGGCCGCTTGGGGCTGGCCACCGCTGCCACCAGCCTTCCTCGCCCCGGCCTGACGCTGCCCCGTGGTGGCAGGCAGGGATGGAGCCTGCTGGCACCCACGGCGGCGGTGGCAGGTGGGGAAGGAGTGCCCCAGCTCTCGCGGCAGTGGTGTGAGGCAGGGATGGAGCCCACTAGCATCCATGGTGGTGGCGGCAGGAGGAGACGCAACCCCCCCACTCCCACTGGGGCAGGCGGGGGCAGGAGCCCCCCCGCCTCCCCTCCAGGCCGCAGGGATGGCAGCACAGAGCCGCCGCCTCCCCCCACTCCCTGCGCTGCCGGCATGGAGCCCGCCTCTACCTGCTGCGCAACAGAGTAACCAATTTGTAACAATCACGTAAACCCAGGTTTTACTGGCAGGTACATGGCTCGGCACCTTGGCTGCACTTCTGGGGTTGGAAATTTCAGAAAATTTTTCACATATTAGCTGCTCCTGAGTGTAGGCCGCATTTCCTGGGTGGGAGCAAAATTTTAGTCAAAATGGTGCGGCTTATAATCGTGAAATTACTGTAAATTGCTTTCTAAAGCACCACAGAGTGGATAGAGGGATGGTGTATATACAATGCAATGCTCCTCTTGGCCAGGAACTTGCAAGTGTAACTGATAGAGGATTTGGTTCCTGCTTGTGTTTATTTGTGGAGGCAATTCCCAAAGCACCTTTTACAGTTTCCTGGGTTTACCTCTCTATGATCTGGAAATAAGTGGAAATATTGCCTTGTGTAAAAATTATAGTATTTAGACTAATGGAATTTCTGTGATGCAGAATTTAGTGTAGCTTCCAATACTTTACAGGCATAGTAATGCCTAAAAGGGGGCCGTACAAGAAAGCTGAAAAGGAACTTATTGCAAGGGAATGTAGTGAAAGGACAAGGGGTATTGGCTTTAATCTGAAAGAGTTTAGGTTTAGATTAGATATTGGGAAGAAATTTTTTTACTTGGGCATGGTAAGGCACTGGAACAGGTTGTCCAGAAGAGTTGTAGATGCCCCATCTCTGGAAGTCCTCGAGGTCAGGCTGAATGGGGCTCTGAGCAACCTGGTCTCGTGGGAACTGTCACTGCCCATGGCAGGGGGTTGGAACAAGATGATCTTTGTGGTCCCTTTGAACCCAGACCATTCTATGAAAACATTATTTCCTATTTTCTGTCTTTCTGATGGTTCTTAAAAATATTCTCCTCCTATCACAGAAAGATTACAGGGACATTTCTTTGATGGTGACCGACACAGCATTCTTTTTCTCTTCTGTCACACTTAGATTGGATGTCAGTACAGCTCCACTGTGAACTGGGGATTTCCAGAATCAAAACAATAACCAGAGCAAGCAGATGTTGGTCAACTGGTTTTATTTTATCACTATTCTGAAGTAAAAGTGATTACTTCTGAATATCTCTCAATTTGTATGAGTAGAAGTGCACTCCAGAGAATTCAAATAGAAAGATCATTGCTATGCCAACCTCTGAAGTTTATGATTGATTGCAAGCAAAAAGCATAAGTGTTACTAATTCAGTAAAAGCTAATCCCGTATTTTCCATGTGAACACACATATTAATAAAGACAATATAAACATGTACAGACTGATGGTTCTACTCAGAAAATAAAATATTTGTGCTGTAGCTGTTAATTTCCAACATCAAATTCTCCCTGCCCTTTCTGTGATTATAAAGGGCTTATGTGGGGAAAAAGATTTTTTTTTAAATGAAATGCAATTATGTTGCATTCTGTTAGTGCAGTAACCCAATGAAGAGCAATAGTAAGGACTAATTTTGTCTACCTGTTTGTGTACATGTAATGCTGGGGGGATTTTCAGACTTCTTGTACTGTGGGACAATTGGCCAGAAATTGCAGTTCTTTGACATGCTGTTGTTTTTTTTAAGCTGATTTGCAAAATCCCAGTGTTGGACAGCTTTGAAATAACACAGTCTGCTATAAATTTTGTTTTCTTAATGAAACATCACATCGATTTTGCTAGAGCTGTGACAATTGAGGTGAGAATATGGTTTGAAATAAAACTTGGCAGGAATTGGCCTTCTTTTTATTGCGTATTTAGATTTTATATTACTTTGTTGTTGGACTTAATTTGAAGTGGGAACTGACAATGTTTCTTAAAATTACTCTAAACTAAGTTTTTCTCCTTGTAATCCTTCTGTATATGATAGTTCAAAATGTTGCAAAACTTTCTAAAGTGGTAAGCAGCGATTATTATTTGTTGTAACAAGAAGCTGATTGATATGTGAGAATTTAGTAACTTCTCTTCACTAATATAAGAAGGACCTGAAAAAGAGTAAGGCCTCAGATCTTTTTGTCTTAGGTACTGTGTCAACTGAATTATGTACTGTTGTTAGTGTAGCAAATGTATGGTCTATATGCTGCTACTGAATGGAAGATAAGTGGGATGTTCCATAAAAAAGGAGATTTCACTTTATGGATCAATAGGGACATCGTTGGAGAGGACTCATTAAAAAAAAAAATTGTTCTGGGAGACAGTGAAAATTCCTCAGAAAAACAAAATAAATAAATTAAAAAACTTTGAGACAGGGATTAAGGAAAAGACTCCTTCACTGTCACATTAAAATATACACCTCTGTTTTGAAGTAGTAGCTCTTTCAGTGAGCATAACTAAAGAAACACGGGTGCATCTTAAGTACTAAAAATAGAATAAAATATAATTTGTTCTAAAATTATTTTGTAAAATTTAAGTCATGGATAATAGGAACGAAACCTTAAATAATTTTTCTTTTCCACCTGTAACATTAGGAGCCTGCAACAGAAAAGTTTATTTTCCCTCTATGTGCAATCAGTCTGTACACTGTACATGCATAACACTTGGCTTTCTTGTGTTGCAGGAGTATTGAGGGGCTTGCATCCCTTCACAAACTATGCTGTAACCCTAACTGCTTGCACTTTGGCTGGCTGTACTGAGAGCTTGCATGCATTGAACATCTCCACTCCACAAGAAGGTAAAGTAATTTCAAAGGTCTTGACTTCCACATTTCAGTCATGAATAATAAAACAGGAGAAGAGCTAAATGCTGCAAAGCCATTTGCTGGAAAACCCCAACCTAATTTGATGACAAAGTGCATTGCCAGACCATAATTGCTCCATTTTTTGGGGGGTGCGAAAATGAATCAAACTCCATACCCTTTAATGACATGCATCTTTAATAGCTGTAATGCAGATTAATGGGCTTTTTAATTGCTGTTACATTGTTCATGCAAGAGCCTTGTCATTAATATGAAGCATCTGAAAGATTAATGAAAGCTTCCTCATTTTACTATGGCTCAGAAGTAAATCTAGAGACAGTCTGACTAAAAAGAATTGATTGTATGGCACAGTATGAAATTGAGAATCAAACGGTTGATTTCCGTGGTTTCTTTTAACCACTAAACGCCAGCAATGGGCAACAATTATTTCAGTGTGATGAAACTGCCAAATGCCAATTGAGGTATTTATTAATTGCTGTTCAGATTTCCCCCTTTTTTTCCCTAAGCACTTTTACATGTTGTTGTGCTAAAATGTAAAGGTTGTGAGTGTAAATTAATGCTTCTTATGCTTACATTAAGAACTAGGGCACAAAGAAAGAAAAAATGCATTCAGTTCTGACTTTAAAGTCTAGGCTGATATGTAATGTACGTCAATTACTAGAAAAAGTGCCCCAAAAATATCACTGACCTGTCTAACTTAATTCTCAATTAAACATAAAGTTCACATCTCCTGGTTCTGTCATCCTAAAGCCATACTAATCCAGTTAAAATAATCAGTTACTCCAAATCTATACCAGTAGAATAATGAAGACATTGACATGTATTTATTGGACAGTAGTTAATCTTCCATGATGCAAAGTAGTTTTCAAAATTCCCTCCCTCCCACAGTTCTTTGTTTTATCTTCTCATATAAACTAGGTTGTAATACAGTACCAATAAAGAAAATAAAATTTTGGCATGAAGTCGTGTGAATTATAGCCATAATAATTAAAAAGATGCTGAAGTGTTTAAATGCTGCCAAAGCAGGTTGTTTTGCAAGGTGTTGTCTTGATGAGGACAGTGCTGAAGTTTGCAGTCTAACATTGCTAGAACATTTTTGGTGTGACCATGTTAGTAATTGCCAGCAGCACCAATCAAATAAAAATCCAGTTATTGCCTCTTGGATGTTCAAGACAAACTGGCTGACATTGGTGGCATTGTCCATGAAAGGGTGCAGCCTCTGACAGCCAAATAGTTAATGGACCCTGTGATATAAACATGAAACACATTGTTTCAATATTTGTGTGTTTCTTTCTGCTGTGACATAGTAATTAAAATAAATTGTTT
>PYHW01009916.1:1840232-1875232 GCA_013186435.1 Turdus rufiventris
TGTGTGGAATTTCTATTTTTGGACGCTCTTGTTGCATGCCTCTTAGTAACAATAAATTGGTGATACAGAAGACAGACACCATATCACACCCTCCAGCTACCCCTGTTTCCCTATTGAAACATTCATTACTTTATATTGTTTTCACATTGCCAGGCAGTGCTAGTTATTGTTTTAAATTGCTAGCACAGAGCTTGTAAATTACAAGATATTTCTCCCAGACTAAGGACTCAGCTCTGCTCCCCTTGTGATTCCTGGGATTCCTTGTGCTTCTAATGTATAACTTATTAGAACAGTGAAAGAACTCGACTCTTAAATTATTATCCATTGCCAACTTCCAGTATATTATATACATAAAATCTACATTAAACAAACATTACTAAGTGTATTGAATTATGAAAAATTGAAATAAGGGGTAATGCCTAAGAACACATCACCTGCATTGGTGATTAGAATGATCACTTTGTAGTTAGGAATAAAAACCATGAATGAAGAGAAAATAGTTTGTATTAAAAAAGGATTTCACTAAAATCCTGTACCTCTCACCTTGATCAGTATTAACAAGCTGGAAAGATAAAATCATAGAAGCATAATTATTCTCCTAAAAGCAAAGAGTATATTGCTGTCTTTCTTAAAAGTTTCTGTTTGGCTAGAAATCCTCACATAATGTAGAAGACTCCTCAAACTGCTGGTATGTTGCAGGTATAAAATCTTTTCTGAAATTTCAGCTTTACCAAAAAGCATTCTGGTAGTAGCTTCTCATTGAAATACATTTTTATTTGTGGAAAGAATATATAGTATAACTTGATACATTTTTTTCACCAGCTCCTGAAGATGTGCAATCACCCACAGCAATATCCTTTCCCACATTCCTGCTGATGAGTTGGAGTCCACCCAAAACACCAAATGGTATTATTACACAATATACTTTATATATGAATGGGACACCAATTTACTCTGGAAATGGAACTAAGTATGTTGTAAAAGGTGAGTTCTTTGCTAGGCAGCATGTCAGATGGGTGTCTCATGGTTGCAATGCACAAATGTATGATTGACCCCTTCTTATTTCAGAGGAAAGAATATACATTCTAAAATTGGCTGGATGCACTTAAAACCTGATAGGTTTTATATTTTAAAGCATCTTGCTCTTTGTTGGGACTCATGGAAATTAACACCACCATGGATGCTGTAGCTAAATCTTGTGCCTCTTTCACAGGATCTGAGTCATCTTTTTAATAGTTTTGTAACATTTTGATCTCATGCCATACAGCTCTCAAAGCAAGTAAACTGCAAACTGTTGAAGAAATTGTGTACGGGTTTAATAGTTTTTCCTACTGCCTTCCTTAAATATTTGTAATTAGAGAGATACCGTACTGCTTACCTGAATAGCTTCTGTTTAATTCATTTATTAAAAGTATAAACAGTCTGTTTTCTTCTTACAATAGTTGTGCCATGTGCCAATGGCAAAATTATATCAGTACTCTTAAACTATTACACTGAAGTTAAGTGCCCGTCACTTGGCAATACAGTGAAGCATGATAATCTGACTTTCTGTTTTAATGTAATTGGTGTAATTTAATGAATTATCCAAATCACTTGTTCAGACATTATGCAAGCAACAACAACAAAAATAATAATAAAAATGCAAAAAAAAACCCAGAAAAAACCCCAAAAACAGTAACAAAGAAATCCCCCCCCCAAAAAAAACCCCAAAACCCAAACAGAAACCTCCCAAACAACGGAGCTAGAAAGCCAGAAGTGTCATGCTACAGCATAAGCACTATCGTGGACATATCAGAATTTGTGTATCTTGGTAGGTACAAGTGAAAAGAAAGCATTTAATATTGCACAACTCGGGGGGAAAAGGGTACCAAGACCCTACTTTCTTTGTAATGTAAGGCCTTAAAATTCAAAGCCATTTCTGCATCTTGAGTCACTATAAAACATATTTAAAAATTCATATAGTTCAAATTTCTTTGCCTTGCACAGGCCATAAGGTACTGGTGTGGTGGGTCAGTTTTGACACTGAAAAATGAATCCAGTTAGAGAACCTCCTGAAGGCTGTTGATGATCGCTATAATAAATAGTGCACACTTTAAGTCAAACTTTTTCATTCTGTATTCAAAGGTAATGGATTTTTCGTAACCATAGTAACCTTAGTGTATTTCTGGATAAATACATGAGGTATATACATTCTGGTTTTATTTTTGAATATAAACTACCACATTATGTATTACTAATAATATGAAAAATAGGATATAGGTTAGCATAATGACAGCTCAAACTAGTGTGCATTTTTCTTCTGCAAAAAATAAATATTTATCAAAAGTGTAGGTTCAATTAATTTCTCCCCCATCTCCCCAGTTTTCTGGTATTCTTGCAGTGCCATTTATCTTTTTTTTTTCCAAGATTTCCATTAATCTCTCATTGCCATATCATAGCACTGTTCTTAAAATTTTTGAAGTGCAAATAGTTGTGCTTTCAATGTTACTAAAATCATTACTGAAATTTCATCGTAGGTCTCATTTTACCAAAATGTTCATCTGCAAACTGCAGATTACAAATGGACAAGTGATGCAAAACATTTGGAAATGTTCACCATTATATTGGTTATTTGGTTTAGATTCATGTCTGCTTGCAGTCTGAATTATATAATTAATATAAGCATAATTAATGCCTATTGATAGAAATTATGGTCAAGTAACTTTTGCAATTCTTCTTTGACAATACAGAAAAGCATAGGGCTTCTACCCTTAAATTTTGAGTGATATATCAGAATACATTCAGCTGAAGTAGTCAGTCAAAATCTCATCTGATTCACAAATTTCCTAGAGAAGCTCTTGTTGCTTTTATATAGAAATTATTTATTCATATTTTACTTGAAATTTTTATATTTTTGGTCCTATGGAGAATTTAATGACTTTGATTTCAATTAACTTTTAGGCAGACATGGATCTAAAGACACCAGAAAATCCTAACTTTTTCGGAAGAGAAGGCTGGTGGATCAGATCATGTTATCATAAGCTGTACACCACAAGACTTGCTCTTTTCTACCTAGTGTGGAGACCAGTCTGTTTATTTTGGATCCATTTTATGTAGCTGCCAGTTTTTCTCTCTGCCTGAGGGAGAAGTGGCAATGTGAGCCAGCAGGCTGGGATTTGGGTCACTAGAAATTCAGTCTTTGTGAATTGGGTTTATTGAAAATCTTGCTTAGATCTGCATATATCTTTAATTTGACCTGCTTTTACTTTCTTTTGGAGCCCAAGATTTTCCACTTTGTAGCCTAGACTTAAAAGAGAGATAACATGATCTTTTTATTTATTTCCCCAAGGGCTACAGTTTTATGGTGAAAAGTTGGAGCTTTTGGTTTTGGAGTATTACGTTATACACGTCTTGGCTTATTCCATATAATTATCTTTTTGTTTTCAGCATTTATGCTAGTGATGTTGATGACTTATTGCCTCAACATAATATATTATTGACCCTAAACAGAGAGACAAAGTACATTGTCTCTGACATCTGCTTCCTATTTACTCACCAAAATTATTTCCCTAATTTAATAACTCTATGACTTAGTTCCTAGCCAGTAGTCTACACCAGAAAGTCACAGATTCTTTCTGTGTTTTTGAAGTGTGTTGAAATGTGATGGTTTTATAAACCTTTCTTTTTAAGAAGACATAAATTCTGTTTAAAAATTAGTACTTTACTAACTTTCATTTCAAACCATGAAAATTGCAATCGGTTTAGGCTTATCAATCCATAACTTGAGGAGGGATATATTTTCTCAACACCATAATGGCAAATATATTCTTGGCTTAATTTCTGATCTTGACAGTTGTTGAGGGCTTGAAATACTCATTGATTTTCATGGAAGTTCAAGTGTTTGTTTCCTCTAGGGGTTGAGCTGTAATTAAAAAGGAAACCCTTTAAAAGCACATATGGCAAATGTACACTTTGCCACTTTGAAAAAGGAGACCCATTAGGCATCCATCATCCATTAGTGCCTTTAAATATTTCCCCCATATTGACCAATTTGGTTTCTGTGTTGTGAGTAATAAAACACTGAAATGAAGCCAGTCCCTCTACCACAACACCTGTATTAACTGTCTGCCTGTGATTTTTCTGCATCCTACCTTTATGCATTCACTTTCTGTGGTGTATGTTCTGCTTCCTCATGCAATCTGGGTTGTATTTCACATCCTATATTCCAGTGAAAGCCTAATCTCTCCAAGGGATGAGCTTGGAGGAAATAGTCCCAGATCCCAGGTTGAAGTTGAGCTGTGTGAATCCATGCCCCTGTATTTATACTTTCGGTTGCTCTGTGTGTGAGTGCAGAAGCTCCTGTAGCCAAGGCCATCATCTGCAGCTCAGGAGAGCAGTTGCAATAGGGCTCTGCTCCCCAGACCTTACTGTTCTGGAGATGACTAGCAGCTGTGAGGAGCTGGAGAAGCTTGTACAGTCATCTTCAGAGCTCTTAACATATTGATCTTTAAAAGGCTTTTGATTTTAGAAAAATTTGAGCTAGTTTTCCCTGGAAATGGGAAAATATTCTTCTCATCTGAACACTCACACACAAAACTAAAGTTTCTACTTTAAAACATGGGGAATTCTTAATGTAATTATTTAAAAAATATTTTTAAATTTATGCAAGGTATCCCTTCTTGTCTTCTCTTTTGTTAAAATTAGTCTCTGAAGTTTTCTGCCTGTCTTAGATGAGAGGGGCAACAGGGTGGGTTTTATCCTGAAAAGTACTAGACTGCAGTGGCCTGAGCTGGTGGTGCCAATACCACCAGCAGAAAGGTGGTCTAAGAAATGCAGAATGTTATAACATAAGCAGAGATGGTCAGATGTGATGCACGTGCCTATGTTTTTTTGTGGGGAATCTTATAGATACTTCAGAAAACAAAACAAGACAAAAAAGTATGAATCTATCTTTGCTCTGAGCTTGGCATTGAGGATGTATGGCTGCGTTTTCTGCAGCACTAGGTACTTGACAATGTTAACAAATTGAGTTCATATAATTTTCCTAGCAGAATCTAATGGTTCTCATCATGAATCTTTAAAAGGAAGATATTCTTATTAATACTGAGCTGTATGAAACTTATTTTTCTCTGCCAACCTGAAAGAAGTGTTTCCAGTTTTTCAGGAAAGAGATCATGTCACCCGTGTTACAAGGGCAGACCCTCAACTGAGTTAAATGAGTACAGAGTTATCCTAAATTGCATGTCCAAGAATTTATAAAAAAAAAGTGACAGAGTACTTTGTACCAGGTTTGTGGGCAAAATATTAAGGAGAGCCTTGGAAAAGGTAAGAAAGAGCTCTCTTCACAATTTTTTTCCCAAGAGCATGATCTAAGCTTTAGCTTATTCAAATTGTTATTTGACCTGAGTGTGGAAAGGCTGATCCCACAAAACCAGGTTAGAATGACAGCCATGTTTTATTGCGAGGAAGAGACAGATGTTTGACATCTGTTTAATCAGGGCTTAACATATCTGAACTTTAAAGAATGGGAGAATCCCAAATTAGTACCTGTATTTTTTCAGTTACTTTAAACCAGTAGTGATTACAATACACATCATGCACAGCCATGTGCAATGACTACTTTTTAGAGAAAAACTAGCAAAGGTTTTGGTCCTTTATACCTCATGAATACTACTGCTTGAAGATGAAATATTGAGAAGAAAACCCTTATTATCTTATGTTTAAGATGTTGTTCTTATGGTTGCTTTTTACAGTTCTCAGCTATAGCCATGTTTAAGAGCGGCAGTTTTTAACCCTAAGGATTTTCCTGCCTTTGTTTTAGGTCCCACTCAAAGATAACAGGCAGCTTTTGCCCTAAAGTACAAAAAATAGAAAAATTCTGTAGTTCTCTGGTATGAGTTTATTACCCATCTTCCAGGTGGCAGTGAAATACTTAAAATACCAAATGTGCTCACTCTGTTCTTTCACTGCAGTTTTTGGAAAGAGTTATTTGCTATCAAACACAATGTTTGTGCTAGATTTATAAATATTATAAATATTATAAACCTGAATGTCACAATTCCTCTTTTTTTTTTTTTTTTGTTTTTTTTTTTTTGTGAAACAGACTTCTTTAACACCATGGTGAGCAATAAGAGTTAGTCTTCACTTCTTTACAGTTATCTTAAACATCTTGCACACTACTCAGTGAGACATGGCCCAGTGTCTCACCCTTATTTTAGAGTCTTGCACTACTGTGCAACGGTGCCAGGCTGACTCCTTAGATTTGGTTTAACAGCATATCCAGCTGGTAAGTCATACAGGATGGCTTATGAAAATGCCCGCTTCTCCAGACTTTATTCTGGCCCTGGCATGCATTTACATGAACATCTAGAGGTGCACCTGGCACTAGAGGGCAGGGTACACCAGCCTTACAGGAGGAGCTGCCTTCCCCTAAAAGTTCTAAGCCTGTAAGAAGGAATATTTGATACACCTGAAGTGGCAACACTGACATTGCTGGTGACCGGTGCTATGGTAATTAATTCCACAGACCCAGAATGCAGATTCAGCAGGCACCAAACCAAAGGGCAAATGGGCTGTCTGAGCCTGGCACTCCGGTATTTCAAATTCAGACAGAGAGATCTGGTGCACTCATTGGACTTAATAATACACATCTGGGGAATTTAGACGGGAGGGGGGCAGGGGAAGGGTAAAAGCATTATGTTTATTTGTAGCAGCTCTGTTGTATCATTTTCTATTGCAGTGCATTAGTGCAGTGTTAAATAAAATCTGCTTATTTAAAATCCTTTTAAATAGTGTTTAAATATTTCCTGCTGATACAATCTGCTAAAGTAGTTATCCTTGCTGCAGATTTCAGTTAACCTTGTCGCAGATATTAAGCCTGAAGCTACACAGACTTTTAGGGACCTTGATTATAGAGCAAAACCTAATGGTGTCATTATAAAACCACAGCTGGACAAGCTTCTGGAGTCCTTGTCCTTTGATCAGATTTGGGTAACACAGCAAGCCAGGAGAGAACTCACGCTAACCCTGCTGGAATTGCTGAGCTCTCAGGTTACTTGAGTACCAATTTCTAAAAATTAAAATGCAACACAAATTATAAAATGAGAGTGATTGGCACCTTCCAGTCTTCTGTATGTACCAAAGTGAACTGGAGCAAAATCGCTCCTCCAGAGCTAATAGCTGTAGAACAGGGAGAGTATTTTTTCTGTCCTTTCCCTTCTGGCACATAAGAATTGTTTTGGTTATAGGCTCTGTTTTCTAAACAAAGAGAAGAAAAGCATTGATTTCATGGCTTGTCTAAATTCTGTGATAAGAAATAAAGCCCCTAAAAAATGTAAAACTTCCAGATTATTTTGTCCTGTGATATTACTTCAAACATTTTTCAGAATTAGACATATGTAAGGTTTTTTCTGTATTTTCTCCTTCAATATCTAGGTTGGTAAGCAGATATAAAGATGCTGGGATTTCTTCAGAAGACAGTGTCTACTGAGAAAGACACATTTAAATCAAGAGTTCATTGAGTTCAATTTGTAAAATATGAATTGTTTTGCTGCTTTCTCAGATCAGGTTGTTGTAGTGCTGTGTGAACCTCTCTTGGGTAAACTGGCCAAATCTTGTCTGCTTTACTCTTGCATTTTTCTGAAGGGCTGATCTATTTCTCTGCATTTTGTCTATCATCAGTGAGAGCTTCACATCAAGTGTCATAGTTTGTCACAGATGAGCTGTTGTCTCAAGAACTCTGTAAGATCTGCAAGAACTGAGATATGCTTTCTTGGCCGTGTTTTGCTCATAGCCTGAAGTAATTTTTGTGGGATCTTATTCAGCAGTATGGCTGGTAATTGTGGTTTGCTTGAACCTGGTAAGACAAAATGGTGGCTTCTGTTCAGGTTTTAATTTTTCTGACAAAACGGACACATAAGCTTCTTGTTTAAAGCAAGTTTTCATCCAGTCACAGTTTCATTAAGTGCTTTAGAAAACATCAGAAACTGTGCAAGGTTTTATGTTGAAACTATAAATAATATACTTATAGACCAAGAAAAACATCTCCCCTTTTCTAAAAGATTTTTTTTTATTTTGCCAGGATCATTCTGAGATGCTTGGTAAGTGATTTATGCTTAGTTTCAAGTAATGCTGGACACAGGTAAATAAAGATATGACATCTCTTGCACAGATGGACTAAATCCAAACCTGCTGCTTCTGCTTGAATCTCTAGGTATCCATTTATAAGGACACACCTCACTTAGCAATAACTTAATAGGATTGGATAGAGTGGGGCAGCCTTCTTGATATTGCCAGATGCATAATAAAATTTCTCTCTGAACTTTTCCTTATGCCCTGGAAAAGATACTTATAGTTCTCTTCTTATGAACATTTGGTGTCCTGAACTGCTAAACAGTTGATGAATATTTAATTTGAAATAGATATTTTATTTCATGCTGCTGCATTACAAAGTGTGTAGGTTTATCAGCTGTGATAATTTGACAGAGCAGTACATGTGTTCTTCTTTGGCTAGTGCTAGACACAGACCCTTCTCTCTATACCTGGTATATTAACAGTAGTGGAATATTGATAAATTATCCTAATGTACAGGCAGGTAACACCGCAGCAGAACTTCTAGGGGATTCCCAATTGGGTTTCTCCTTTCCCTTGCTTTTACTATATCCATGACCATGAGGGTGTTGAGGCATTTACCATTACTGAAATATTTTCAGCACTTTATTTGTTGAAAAAAACAGAAAGCTGTAAGGAGGCAAATTTATGAAAAGGGAAATCTTTGATTTTTGCATGTGTTTCAGACTTATTATGTCAATAAATCTGAGAAACTTCTTTAGAACTTCAATTTCTAAAATACTTCACCAATTAATGTAACTGGTGACTTTTCTGACTATTTTCCATCTTGCACAAGTCTTGTCTTGTGTATGAACAATACAAGACTGTGTATTGTCAGGCCATAAAATACTTGGGTGTAAGTTTGATTTTGAAAATATAAGGTGGTTTGTACAATTGGAATATTAATGTATTTTTAAAATCTGTTTATCCTTTTAAGTTATGTGGAAGCATATGAAAGGAATGGATCTTGTCCCAAAAACCATGGGAGGCATTCTAGGATATTTCCTTTCCTGTTATCACTGCCAGAAATCTAACTCAGGCTTTTATACTGATTGCTTAAATTGTTTACATAGAGCTTAATAGCCTTTTTTAGTCAGAACTGAACTCCATCACACTTTTCACTCGTCTTCCATGGAATATGTATTTTTATGATTATTTGTTTCTCATTGAAGCATTTTACATAGATTGTACTTGGACTCTGAAAGCTGCTGAGGGTTTTCCTCTCTTTCTTTCTTTCTTTCATTTCCATGGTTTTTATTGTATAAATAGAGTGACACATTAATGTGATGGGTTACCAGGAAATTAGTGAGTGGGAAAAATATTCAAAGGAACATAAAGCTAAACATATAAGAAGAAAATCAGATTAGTATGCTTTAAGTAAAACTTTGACTCATGGTCTTAAGATGGATAGAAAGGTGGATGATAAACATTGTTATTTCTGTGTTGGCTGCTTTGGAGATGCCAGGTTCCATGATTGCCAAGGTACATTTAAATCATGTTTGCATTCTGCATATCTTAATTTCTATTTTTTGTATGTCTGGGTATGTTTATGGCTACATAAGGTTGTTCAGAGGTAACCAGAAAATCTGGATTATTAGGAGATTCTGGATCCTCACATCTCACCTATCCAGGATCATTGGCTAGATAGGGGGAGTTCACACAAAAGATGCATAAATGACATTTTCAGTCTATTCTAGGAGAAATGCTAAAAATTAAGGAAATTATCAATAATGGAAAGTTACCCATGTTGATGCAGTATGTCAATAGCTTCCTTTGAAAACTGAATTTCCTATTAGCGTCAACTTTGGTGCTATTTATGACCATTTAATAGTGCTAGTAATTTTTGTTCTGATCAAGGAACAAAAACTGAATCCAATTGGCAAGAATTTTTAAATATTCTCATGAGCTGGCATGCTAGACTTTTCATCTGCTCAAGGATAAGTTAGATTAAACATTTCAGCTAATGTGTTTTGAATGTTTTGAGGTATGGCTCTTGGGATTTAATATCATTGTTGCAATGTCACATAACAATTTTTAAGCTGTTAAATTGTACTGGGAATTAAAATACATGTGCAATTTAAGTCTTTCTCCTAAGTTTACAGGCAGAGAAAAAGAGCAGAGAAAGCTTGTTAAGTAAAACTAAAAGTGAGATACACTGAATAGATAAAAAGATTTATAAATAAGAAATGTTACAATAAAAAAGAGGTAAAAGGTATGGCTTAAATGTGAAAAGAAGTTGTGTGGGAGAGATCAAGGCAAAATAAGCAAAGGGTAAATAGAGCTAGAAAATAATTTAAATTATTTGCATGCAGGACGAAGAAAAAATCCAGTTGGATAAATAGAACAAGTTCAAAACAGCTGAGAGAAATTACAAGTAAACTTCTTCACCAAAGAGCCTGTCCTTAGTGATGCTTCTTTGGGAGGTACAGGAATCAAAATTGTAATGGTGCAGCCAGAGAAACAAAAAACAGTAAAGCAGCTAGACTGAAATGGATCCTTGTTTCTACACCTTATCACCAGGTAACAGTTTTTGGAGGTAGAACTGCTGTGGGGTAAAGCCACAGTTTTGGCAAAATCTGTGGCCTGCATGCGTTTTCAGAAAAATTGTGGTCATTACAGGTACTTTCAGGCTTCAGCAGAGAAGCTGAGGATAGAGATTAGTCTGTTCCTCCAGGAGGTCCAACTAGAGGAGCAGTAGGTCATGTTAACTGTGAATCACAGAATGGCCTGAGTGGGAAGGGTACCCTTAAGATCATCTTTTTCCAACCCCCTGCCATGGACAGGGGAACCTTCCACTAGATCAGGATGCTGAGAGCCCCATCCAACCTACCCTTGAACTCTCCCAGGGAGGGAGCAGCCACAGATGCCATGGGCAACCTGTTCCAGTGCCTCACCATCCTCAGAGTAAACTTCCTCCTGGAAAGCTAATCTAAACTGACTCTCCTCCAGTTTGAATCCATTCCCCCTTGTCACTACCTGCTCTCTGCCTTTTTTGCAGGCTCCCTTCAGGACATGGCTGTGATTAGATCACCCCAAGGCCTTGTCTTTTCAGGATGAACAATCTCAATTCTCTTAGCCTTTCCTCATAGATGAGGTTCTCCATCCCACTAATCAGCTTGGTGGGCCTGCTTTGGTCCTGCTCCAACAAACAGTGCTAGGGAAGTTTCAGTTGCAAGTCCTTGTGTTCTCTTAGTTGTGTCCCTGAGTTTCACAGGGCAAGTCATAAAGATGATACCAATAATGTAACATAATGTGGGCAAATACCCAGCAGTGACTACTGACAGAGTGTCAGTTGCCCTCTTGCAAGAAAGAAGTAGGGATTATAAAACCTAAACACTCATCTTGAAAAGAAAAAATAAATTAAAATAGTGAAACATCAGGACTGAACAATGTACTGTGCTCTACTCAGACAAGACTGGAGCAGGGAGAGGGGTGGGGTGAAATACGAAAGCCTCTTAAGGGTTTGCCACTTGTGAATTATGCATCTCACTCTCACTAGTAGGCGTAAATGCATAATTCTAATCTGTTCTTATTACTTATTTATAGCATGCAGTAGAATGTAAATTCTGTGCCTCCTTTGTAGAGGCTTAACATGCAGGTTAAGGTATGCAGATATTTCAAGGAGCCTACATAGACAACTTTCTGGGCATAACATTGTTGCCAATTGAAAGGCATAAACTTCAAACAATAAATTTAGCTAGCTCTCCCCTCCCATTTACAGGAGGAACACAGACATGATGTAAGAAATAAGCTATAGGATCAACAGATAATAAGAGCATTCATCTTGAAATAAACTACTCTGCATTATTATTATTTATGGTAGTTACTGTTGTTAATAAAGTACATGTGGGACAGAGGAAAAGCCTGTAACAATCACTGAATTTATGAGACTGAGGACAGATGCAAGCTCTTCCTTTTATATTGCTGGCATTGATCGATTTGTATTTTTCCCTGATGA
The DNA here is from genome assembly GCA_013186435.1 of Turdus rufiventris. Classification (NCBI taxonomy): domain Eukaryota; kingdom Metazoa; phylum Chordata; class Aves; order Passeriformes; family Turdidae; genus Turdus; species Turdus rufiventris. Next base: position 1,852,279 of record PYHW01009916.1, read on the forward strand.
TGGTTTATGCCATTATAACTGTTTTGTGGCTCCTTACTATTGACTTATGGTTGCAAAGCACTTCACAAATGAGAGCAAGCTTCTGGACATTACATCCTAATCTGCACATCCTATAGATATGCCATAATACAGAGCAGCTGACTGCACCACCTGTGATGGGTGCACCCACAAACATGATTTATTCTGGTAATCCCAGTTTAATGCATCACATCAGATTGTGGCAGTTATGTTATCTGATGGCATTACTGACACTACATGCCATAACTGGGTAGTGCAACATGTCAAGTTGAAAAAAACTTTCAGCTTTTCATTTTTTCCCTTTGTTTTCGTATGTGTGTTTTGAAAGTAAATATGTTATGAAACATAACAAATAATCAAAATGATTTTGCCTAACCACATGTTGACCATAATTATGACTCTGCAGTTTGGACTGGTTGTTCTACTAAGGAGAGACAAGAACAGATAGAAATACAGTATATTTTACTGTGCTGCTTATTTTGTGGTCAGTGGAAAACTAGCTCAGCTTTTGTAGTCTTGCAACAGATTTAACTTGCTATAAATTGTCTTGTTTAGGAGCAGTGCTCAGAGGCTGAGTCCTCCCACTATCCTTGTTCCAGCACTACAGTAATGTTTTGGCAAACTCCTTTGTCCTCTGACTATAATTCAGGAATACAGAACTGTTCTGGTCCTAGGAACGTGATAGTATCTCTTCTACAGAAACTCTTAAATCACATGATAGCTTGCCTGGATGGTGAGAATTGTTCTCTTATCATCTCACATGCCTGAGTCTATACAAAATAGTGAAAATGTTACTCATCATGGGTATAAAATGCAGATATTGCTAAATAAAACTCAAAACCTATAAATCATTAATTTAATCAACCTGTAGTTGATGGTAGTTCAAAGAGCCTTTGTTGTGGTTTTATTGTTTAGGTTCCAATTTCTAGAGTTTAGTGTGCTTTCTCAAGCTTCTGCTTGTTTAATTAATTTGTTTTTGTTGATTAGGACAATTGTTATGGGATTAAAAGGGTATTTCGTAATTTAGTGAGCATATTAAATTCTAGTAAGAAAAATACACAAGTAAAATTGTCTAATTTTTGTCAAAATGTTTATTTTGGAAATTTATTTTTTGATCCCATCCCTCTTTTTCTTTGTTTGGCAGAAAAACTTATATAAAATTAAATACAGTGTTAAAGAGTTCTAAGTTGTCTCAGATACAAAGAGAGAAATCTTGCAGTAATGTTGTACAGATTTGCAAATTATAGTGATGCTTACATAAATAATTTTTCAAAAAATTATATTGATACTTAATGTTTCTCCCCTCAAGTTTGATTTACAGAGATAACCCTGAATCATCTTGTCAGCAGTAGTAGATGTGCCATGATTTTGGGTGGGGTGAGTGTCTGAAAATTCCACTTTCTGAATTTATTGCATGTCCTTTTCCCCTCCTTTCCTCTCCCCTCCCCCTCTATTATTGAAAGGGAATTCATGGGAACAGAGCATCCTAATTGCTTTTCTATGTAGCACTTACTATCTTATACCTTTCTCTGGTCCGGTGTGTCTTCTTTGTTTCCTTCTCAGAGGAATTTTTTTTTTTTTTGTAACTTCTCTTTCTAAGAAAGTGTTTCAAGTCTCTGCTCTCTCACTGCTGTTTTCCAGACAGACTTTATTTCTGCACTCTGTGATATATGCTGCTCCAGATGCGACTGATTGATTTATATAAAATGGGTAGTAATAGTTGCTGTTGCTTACCATATATTCATATATAGCCACATCTTACTTGCCACAGCGGAATGCTCGTATGCGTTCTTCCTTGGGATGTAAAAGTGGCAGCCTGGCACTTCTCTTCATATAATTACCTCAGCACCAAATGTTAGGCAGGGCTGAATTTTGTTTCTCTCACTGTAGCAAGACTGGAATTACTTGGGAATACAGGATGTAGTTCTACTGGTGAGCTAAAGGGTTCTTGGTCATACTAATGTGAATCCAGAGTAATTCCATTTTTATAGACGCAGATTTCTGAGATTCAAATTTGCAATGTATTTGCCTACTACAAATATATTTTCCAGTTGTGAATATAAAGCTGAAGTAATACAGAGGTAAAATGGTCAAATCATGCTTTTTTCCTTTTTCACTTTTTGGGCTAAACATTGACTGAGACATTATGGTTCTTATGATGTATACTAAAAACTCATCTCTATTTAAGCTGGAATAAGAAATATAGTGAATGGATTGGAAGCATTCATGAATGGAAATTTTCATTTAAATCTTAAAATCTTCATTCCATATGATGTGTAAAGAAATGTAAAAGGAGGACATCAAAATAAGGTAGTGTTATTGACCACAATTCCTTCTCTTCTTGTGCTTGGCAAAAATTAATGAGCTTCATCTTCTTTTTGCTTTCTTCCCCTCTGACCTTCAAACTCACTTTATTTGTCCAGCTTTTATAATTGAATTAAACTAGGGAGACAGTGAATGGCTTTAATCCTAGTCAGCAAAGAAGTAACTTGGAAATTCAGTAGGTTCATTTGATGCAGAATGTTTGCACTGACTGATTGGCCCGGAGTAATTTTGGCAGCAAGAGAAACCTTTGAAAAACCTTCCAAAATGCCTTCATATTTTTCTGATGGTGACTGATGCTGATGGGTCAGAGGAAAACATGTCAGGGATGTTATGGGAAGGAGGGTTCCAAGGAGCACTGTGATTTTTCTGTGGTCAGTGACATGACATATCTTTAGTCACCCAAGCAATTTAGGCAGAAGTGCTAAAGTCTGAAGAGAAGTTTAAATGTTGTTCTCTAATGTATCCCTTCTGCTTTTTCTAAACCATGTGTTGTGGGGCACTCCACATGATTTGCGTTTTTTTCAGCTGAGCACCTTTGGGATTTCAAACTAGTGTGTCCTAACTGGAGAGTAAGAACAATGTGGGAAATTGTTGTTGCATCCTTTCAGGAAATGGTGAAATGTGGAGAACAGTATCTGATGGAGCAAGTCTGAAAATATGATCTTGACATGTGAAGTAGATGTTTGGGATTTTTTGGTGGTGTACAGAAATCAGAAGGGGACATGGTTGTATTGGTGGTGCAGATTTATGGTCCCAAGGAGTTTATCTTCTAATTAAATATTGAGTTACTATAAGTTAATATAACAGATAGAAAGAAGATGAGAGAGCAGAGTAAGGAGGTGAGTAATGAGCTGATGTGTTTGTATAGTGTACCTACATAAACTATGTGGCGATTGGAATTCTTTGGAAGTTTTTCATTTTCAAGCTCTCTCTGCAGGTTTCTGTTGTTGTGCTGCTAACAATCCCTTGCTACTGTGTTGCTGAATCATTTTCCTTTGAATATGGCAACGGGATAACTATTGTCTTGATTATTTTTCTGAGAAACTATGTGGGGCTCCTTGCCCAAGCCAAGTGAGTGCTCACTAAGACAAGATGTTGCCATTTCTGGTCCTTAGAGATGCTGTCTGAAACCAGGGAGAGTGAAAATAGGGGGAAGAGGGGAAAAAGAAGGGTGTGTGACTCTCTTGCAGTAAATCTAAATATGAAATACGAGTGTTACAGATAAATTAAAATATTGTAGTTATATTACCAGTGTGTTATTTTTTAATTGGGATGAATTCTGATAATTAAATGGGAAAGCTCATGTTTTGTTAAATATCTAATTTTGGCTGGGGTTTTGTTTGTTTTTGTTTTTTGATGGCACTAATTATGTTTTTGTACTTTTTTTAGTAACATCTATCAAATTCCATGCTAAAAGTGGCACTGTACTGTTGCATATTATCTTTCAATGACTACCCATTAAATTTGATCAAAGCAAGTGAGTGTTCTTATTGACCATGCAAACAGGGTCATTCGTTATTCTTTCTGTCTCATGCATTGATTGTGCTCTCAGGAGTTATGCAGGTGGTTATTAAAAACTGCAGGGATACCAACCACTATAGCTGGTTAGTGTGGGGAAGTTCCAAACACCCCACATATCTGATAAATGTAGTGGTATGCAAATATCCATTTCAATAATAGTCCCTGCAGTTCACAGTCCTCTTGCTGATGCGTGAGTTAGGAAATCATTTATTTTGTTTGTGTTGCCTCTGAGATCAAAGAGATGAAAAGGCAGGTTGATCCTTCTTCTTCCTTTGCTCCACCTTTTCCTTTAGGGAAAGTAAGTAATGGGTTTAAAACAGATATGTGGGATTTTATGTTAGTGTTCTTTCCTTTATTCTGCTTTTGGCACAAAAAAATGCAGAATTATTTTTCTGTCTACCTTCTACTTTAATACAATGACTTGAGGGAATCCTGCCTTCAAGAAAAGATCTTTTTGTTTGTCCTTTCATGCTTTTGCTTCTTCTGAATCTAGAAATAAGAACAAGCCAAATCCTGAATTTAGGGTTTTTTCGTCAGTGAACTTCTGAAATTCTAGGCTTATCTTTATATTGGTAAGAAATAAGTGTTTTCAGTGAATAGTTATTGGAATATTGAAATAACAAACATTTGATCTTTAAATTAACTCAGGGAATTTGAATTGTAGAACAGATTGAAATATAACCTGATCCAGAAAGTTTTTAAGAAAAAAAATTCAGGTTTTGCTGTGGGTTTAAAATTAGTAATTGTGTCCTTACTGGGTTCGTTTTGTAAATTGAGATTAATGAAATTCATCCAGCAACAGCATGAAATCAATTGTAAAATAACATATAATTCACATCCTGTATTGTAAATTATACTTTGTTTGACATTAGTCACTGAATTCTCCATGCACTGGGGTGCATTTTCTCGTAACACATTTCCACATAATGCTTGTGGATCTGTTTCTAATGTATTTGAGAGAGATCTGTTTTTCATGTCCACAATTGCCTACATTTGATCTTATGCAAATCATGCAATCAAGCAAATGGAAAGCAAGGCATTGTTGCTAGAGGACCTTGACAAACAGTGGCTTTGTAGTTTTAAGAACCTCCTCCCTCTTTCAAATTCATGTTTATATCCATAGCTGTTTGAATCCAGTGATCTGTAATGACACACTTTGAACTCGAAATAGGAAAATATCTCCCAAATTAGGTTGTGATGAATAATTGTATTGATTATGATGGAATATAACTTTTATTGTTCAGTTTGTCAGTTTCTGCTCTAACCTCTTAGAAATACTGCTTACCCTATATTTGCTGGCTCATCCAAATGTTGAAGTTTGTGGAGAGATTTTAACGAGGCAAAGTTCCTGCTTGAATGACATTGCTAAGCTATTAATTTCTTTGTTTTCTTCTCCTGCTCACAAAAACGTAAATTTTCTTTTCAGCCTTTATCCCACCTGAATCTTTGAGATTCCATTGAAAATTTCTATTTAGTAGTCAAAATACTTAGGTGTTAAATAAATCAAGATGAGGAATAATGATTTTCTTTTATTCTGTTGGCATGTTGCTTTCTTAACATATTTTATATTTGAACTATTTTTTAAACTCTCCTATCCTCCCCTCCCCTTTCAGTATGTTTATCATCTGATTTCAAATGATCTCTGTACTCATATGGGCTATGTTTCTATTCCTTGCTATATTTTTTGTAAAACTCCACATGTTTCCCCGTCTTTTCTTTTTGCTTTTTCCATTCTTGGTACTGGAATGCACAAGGTAACTTATAGTCAATTTTTTTTTTTCAGGAAGAGAAATAAAACATTTTCCCATCTTCCATTCTCTTAGTCCTTGAAAAAATTCTTCCCTTTTCAAATTACACAAGTTATTTCCACAAATGTATACCTACCAGTAGTCTCATCAGCTATAGTCTGCATCAAATCAGGGTTTCAGTACAAGCTGCCTTTTAAAAAATAGTAGTTCCAGATGAGGAATTTCCCTTAAAGGAGAGAAAAATACCCCGCACTGACAAGGAAAAGAATGATCCACCATAAACAAATGGAAAAGGAGAAATCAACCTTTTCTTTTCCCTTCCCTTGGGTTATATTCACTTTTTTTGGTGAAACCCTACCATATACTTTCCACTTTGAGAGCAGAATGCATAATCAGTATCTAGGATATTATAAATTATACAGGTTCCATGAATTGCTGTCATCTATTCATTTTAGGATTGCAGAAAGTAAAATCCTTCTGATCACTTGTTTTCCCACCCACAACATGTAATATGTATTACTTGTGTCAGACTTTCAGCTCCTTTTCCTGGCTTCTCTTATGCAGCTGCAGGGAATATGGGACCCAGGGAGGTGCACAATAAAGAAGGCAACACAGCCAGTGCAGTACGTGGAGTTTCCCTGCGTGCTGAGCCAGCTTGAGCACCTGCTCTGGAGTGCGCTTTCCCCCTCTCACTGACTTAAGCACTGCTTAACCCTGGTAGAATCAGTCCCATTATGTTGATTAAACATGTCACTGTTACAGGCATTCACTTGATGATTTTTTTTTTTTTAGCTGCGGCATTTTTTTAACTCGCACTTTGCCATGTGCTCCATAGAACAATACCACTGAGTGATATGATATTTTTCAATAAAAACACACAAGTTTATTCTCTCCTTACACAGAGTTGAGCAAATGAGAAGAAATTACATTCCTGCTGGAGATGTTACATAAAAGGAAAAAAAAGAGAGAAGTTGGGTCTATACCATCTCTGCTTTGGTGATGTCTTTGTCATCCAACTGGACTTTTTAATTTGTGCTCAAGAATATTTTGTAAAAAATATAGTTTGATATTATTGGGCTCTGAAAACACTGCTATTTGTTATGTCTTACAAAACCACAGAACTTATCTGACATACTGAAAATGTGTATCTATTTAACAAACATTTTACCTGTATACATTATACTGTTGCCAAAACCTCAACTGTAAATTCCTGCCTAAAAGATTTGCTAGTTAAAGTCTATGATTTTTATTTTAACGAAAAAAGAGAAAAGAAAATATTAGAAAATTATGTCAGCATTACTTTCATGCTACAATTTTTTAAACAAACATTCCTGTATTAGTGTAGGGAAGAATATATGATCTTTTAGAATACTTTTTTCAGCAAAAATGCTACGTTTTATTCACTATTTTCTGCAGTATTTGAAACTCAGGATAGCTTCAAAATTAATAACCATTGAAAAGTTGTTTCGCTATATCATTAGATGGGTTGTCTTTACTGGAATATATTTTACAATTGTTTGGTGTTCATGCAGCTGAAGACAAACAGGCAAAGAGAGAACAGATCAGTATGGGTGGTGGCAACAATGAGCTTCCTTTGTGTTCATGCTTGTAGTGAAATCTGCATGGACTGAAGCGTTGTATGTATCAATGCTTGACATTAATGTTTCATACAGCACATTTAAAAAAATATGTATAATCCAGCTGTGTTAATGAACCTGTACTTGTTTTTCCATTACTTTAATTTGATTTGATTTAATCATCTCAAAGGTGTTCATTTGCCGCTGTAGCAAATTGATGTACTATGTAGCACCTAAAAATCTAATTACTTTTTTTTTTCAGTTGGTGGTGTACATTCTGGTGTAAACGGAGAACAGTGGGGTTGTCTCAGCCAAAGCACACCCCACTGATCTATGAGTAGTAAAAATTTGCAGCTGTCTACTACTGGAGAACCAGTACCTGTTCATTTCTCTGGGGCAGACCTGAAACATTTAAGAGATACGGGTCTCCCTTCCTCTTGATTTTCTAAACTGACTAGTGTCTGAAAGCTACAGAAGAGCAAGTTAAAACGAATACACCATATAAATTCCTATTCTTGTTCTGCCCTAGATTTGGCAGTTTTCACACCGCACCAGTTCCTGCTCACTGCGTGCACGCTTGCTGGCTGCACAAACAGTTCCTGGGTCACCTTGTTTACGGCACAGCTGCCACCATCTCACGTAGATGCCCCGGTGCTGACGGTTTTGGATTCTAGAACAATATATGTACAGTAAGTAAGGATTTCTTTTCTCCTGACAACACAATAGTGCATCAGTTTATTCAAGAATTCCAGTGAGTTCAATCAGGGGAAGGGTTTGTGACATAAAATTAAATTTATTATGATTAAATGCATAGAAGTGATTAGTTTAGTGGTTCTGTGAACCTTCTGATTATCACTTGCCAACTTAATTTCCATTTTGTCTTTACGCAATCAGTATAACCTACATATGGGCATAGCCTCTGCAAACTTCAGTGCAGGAAATGTTCTGGTGATATGCCCCTTTTGTAGCCCCTGCTTTGTGTGTAATCATTTATCTACTGAGTACAAATACTGCATTAGAGGTATGGCTTAGATTTATTTTTATGATTGCAGAACTGCGTTTTCAAATTCTTAAAATAAGCCCCATGAAGTCCTCTAAACAAAGCCTTACATTTTTCAGCATTTTCTGAACCTTTATTTGGTCTGGTCTTAATCATATTTTGCTTTTATTTGCAGATGGAAAGAACCAGTAGAAGTAAACGGAATCCTAGATCGCTATATAATTTATATGGCCACCAATGAGCAGAATTTTACAAAGTGGAATGTAATCTATAACAGCACAGAACTTTTTCTGGATTTTACTATTCCACAGCTTTTCCCGGGTACTGAATACCTCATAAAACTAGCTGTAAGTTTTAAAGATGTGTAGTAGAGGTGTAAAATGGTGAAAATGATTCTGACATTGTTAGCATCTTAATGTTTAATGGTTCTTCTGTCCACTTTGTTTAACCTCTTCTCTTTGAAGCTAAGGTGGATGAGCCATCCTGTACAAAAGTAGGTTTTTTTTGTTTCCAAACATACCCACAAAAATGTGTATGCAATTTAAATACAGGTTTTCTTCAAGGACAAGTTGGATAACTTATAAAGAATGAACAGAAATATATTAAATACTTTAAAAATGTTTCCTTGGACCCAACTTACAAGAAAACATTGAATGTATTTAAAAGTGTCAACCTTTCATATTTTGTACCATGGCAGTTTGTTCTTTCATCTTCAAATCTGTATGTAGAAGGAAATAGCAGAGAAGAAGGGTTCAGTGTAAAGCAGCAGTTTGTGTATTGAGAAGATTTGAAGAGACATTAGTGTTTTCACTCTATTTCTTTATCATTGGTTTTATTTTGTGATGAAATAGAACAGCTTCAGCTCACTAACAAACCTGAAAATATGTGAATAAAAGGAGGGGATTGTCACTTGTTTTAAGCACACTGTTCATTTTATAACAATACCTATATAAGGATATTTGCTTTGATAAATGCCATAGAAAAATATTCTGCTCTTGATTATGAATAAATTTACATTTATGTAGACTGGGTATGCATTCATTTTTTTCTTAACATGCTCTTGAATGTTCTAAATATTATACCACAAAAAATAAACTACCTTTAGGTAATGATAAGGATCTGACTTGAACCTGAAAAAACCAAGGATATTCAGTCTAATTAAAGCTTAGATTCATGTCGAAATTAATTCATTTGTGCCTTGATATTTCAGCATAATAAATTGCTTAGCATATATAATAACACCATGTCCAAAACTAAGACACTACTTCAACAAGCATTTTATGCCTTGATTTTTTATTTATTCTTTACAAAAGAATTTGTGCTGTCCTTCACTGTGCCACAGCTCTTCTCTGCTCCTGCCCAGTTGCTGTGCATGGGGGCACAAGGAGGGAGCATCAGGGAAGAATTAACAGCTACAATCTGGAGGGCAACTGGGACTGCTTGTTTTGGTGGCTCTGCCATGGGATATAGGAGGAAGTGTGGTGTGGATGTTGGTTTTGCTTCATCAGCATGTGCAGATTTCCTAGAAGTTGCCTAATAAATTTTTAGGAACCTTTTGCTCTTTATATTTTATTTCTCATTTCTTCGTAGTTTTTTTACCTCCCCTTAATATTTACATTTAATTAGAAAGTAGGAAAAGATAATTTCTTCTAGTGACAAAGATAACCAGATCTACCTGAATAAAATGCAGTGGTCTGTGACAGGTGAGTTAGAAAAAACTGATAAGTCTGAAAGTGCATGAAAAGCTCAATATCTTTGAGGTTTGGTAGCTCTTAAAACTTTTGGATGTGATACATAGAATTATCTTAACTGGTTTGAGAAGAATGCTCTATTACAGGTTTAAAGTTATGAAGATTAAACATGGCCAAATGTTACTTGTATGCTTTATGAAAGGAAAAACGCCAAACATTAAAAAAACAACAAAAACCAAATCCACAAAAAATTAAAATCAAGCATAGACCTCTGGAGAAAAAAAAATTATTTTTGATAGAATTTAACTATAATAAAACTTTTAGAATAAAAATAAAATAAATAAATAAAACTTTTAGAATAAAAATACCCCAAATGACTAAAACTTTTTTTTTGTTGTTGTTAGAATAAAATATTTCCTTTTTATTTTCCTTGTTTCACTATTAATTTTGGTTTGTATCCCTTCAAAAATTTGTTTTGTTTTCTGGGTTAAGTTATCAAAAACTGCAGTTTGAACTCAGGAACCTCACAAGGAAAACTTTCAGCACCTCACAGGATGTTGGCATAAGCTTTTGTATGAAAGGTTATGAAGAGAGTTAAGAAAATGTTTATCTTTGCATGCTGTTACCAATTTTCAGAATTGATTACTGCCATTTAATATGCGGCAATTTTATTAATAAATAAGTACAACAGATATTGTGAACAAATCTGATGCTTCTTTCCAAATGTCAGCCAAGAAGACGTAAGGTCATATCTCCATGGATTAGTGCAAAGGAACTTTTTTATTGTTCTGTTCATGCTCTAAGCTGGGTGAGTGTGAGCCAGGCCAATCTTAAAGCAAATGGAAAGCCAAAAGGCTGCCTTTAGTAGCCAGGGTTTTAGTCTTACGACTAAAGGTCTTTGGGATTGTATTGTTAAACCAGTATCTCCTCAGGACGCTGCAGTGTGGGTAAGCTGGCTCAGGTCCTGGTTGGAGCATTGCTATGTGGTGTTATCTGATGTGGTTTGCATCTGTCCTTTGGCTGTCCAGTTCCCTTGGTATTTTTGCAAATTTTACCTAAAATCTGTTTCTCAGAGTGACGAAATGGGAACTCAGTCTGGGTGGAGGTTTTCATGGCTTTGAGCATCACTGGATATGCTTGCCAGATGCCCAGTCTGTTTGGAGAGACTGAATGATCTAAAATCCAACTACCTAAAATGCAGATGAGCTCTCTTTTGCTGATTTTCATTAGAAGAACCAGAAACTTCATGTCCCAGCAAATTTCAGAGATACAAAAACTGAGCTGCATGAAATTCAATGAATAAAGGAATGAAAAGGGTGCTGTTACCAAGCCCTTAAATGAAATGTTCTCCACTGCTGAAGTAGGTCTGGTGGAAATTAGCTAGTCAGCAAGTCAGTAAGGAATAAAGGAGAAAGAGGCCTTCCAGAAATGCTCGTTTTGGCTTCTTCATGAAGCCAGTGGAAATGGAATAATTCAAAGATTACTTTGCTTCTCCTGGAAGAATAATTTTCTGAAATATTTTACTTACCAAAATGCTAATAGTTACCTGAGCATCTAAACTGACACGAGTTTTTGGGGTTTTAATAAACATGACATTTAGAGTAAATGCCTTTTTATTTTTTTTTTTTATGTTCCCAAAACTGAGGTTGCATTCTTTCATTTTTACTTGGTAATTCAGACTGAACATGGAGTCATTCCTTAGTTATATTGTGAATGTAATTTCCAGTGATATCAAAACAATCTTTATGTACAAAAGAGCTTCTCATTTACAAACAATACTTATTTTTACCCTGGGATCAGTATACAGGTTGGGAGAGCACCAGGAATATATTTGACTGCTCTCTGATTTGAAAAACAGTGGGAAATGGGAAACTGAAGCTAATCCTTTCAAATAAAATATAATAGATTGAGAGAATTAGATTAATAGATTTTATTCCTGGAGATCTGGAGAGCGAGGTCCTTTATGTGCTGATGATCCACTTGTCCACTTTAGTACATTGACAACTTAGAAAAACACAGATAATCCCATAAATTTTATGTATGTCCAAATGTGAATATTTAATAATTAAACAAAACCCTAAATATAAACAATAATCTAACACAAAAATCCTTAAATCCAGTACAGATATATATATATTTGTATGTTTTTTAACTTTTGTAGTCTTGTGATCAGTGTTAGTGCAAATTGGCAAAGCATCATATGGACCATAGCTGTGTGCATGTAAAACTTTAAAAACCTGTTATATGGAGTGACATGTACTTTTGCCTGCACATTGTATTACTTTTATCCCAAGCAAAATATGAAAATTGCATGGTTAACATTTTGTTCTCTGGCAACTGAAATACAAATTATTTTACTTTCTTTTCCATAAACAAGTCATGTAACAACGAATGCATAATGGTTTATAATAGGGTGTTTTTTCACTATTGTAATTGCACATGCTCGTGGTGCTGTTGTAAAGTAGAGAAGAAAGTTTTAGCTATAATATGCCTAAAAACTAAGTATCCTGATTTATTATACATCCTCCTGCTATTTAAGAAAAGAGGTAAATATATCTATAATAAGAAAAGTGTCTTACTTGAAAATCACAGGCTTGCTAAGTTTAGATGTGGAAGAATAATGAAACTTAGGCAAAAAAGTAATTGCAAAAATGATTGGTACTACATTGAAAGGTGTTTATTTGTTCTGATTAATATTTTAAGGCTTGCACTGGAGGTGGGTGTTCAATAAGCAAAGCCAGTGTGGCTATAACAGATGAGAGTACACCAGAAGGGGTTCCTGCTCCAAAAGCCCAGTCATATGCATCTGACTCCTTTAACATCTCCTGGACTAAGCCTGAGTATCCGAATGGTAAGTGAACTCTTTTAGCCTCAAGTTAAAAAGATGATTAGTAAAGGTAAATTAATATTCTAAATGGCAGCTTATATGTGGTGCTTAATTTTTAATGATCATTTTAGCACATAAAATACCTGAGATAGTATCATTGTCTGCAGCTGGGAGATTGTGGTTTTCAGCTCATCGTGTGGTTTCAGTGGCTCAAAAGTGCTCCCTTTTGATAGTTCTTGTGTACTGCATCTCATTGTTCAATGTTCTCCAGGACAACTGAGCTGAAGAATAGGCATTCTTGGAGAATATCGGTCTAGGATGTTAATTTCACCCTCCTATAAAACATTCCTTTTACATTACAATTTCTTTTACATTAACTGATATTTGTTTTCTGCATGCTCATCATATTGTTGTATGTTTCAATGGTTGTGAAAGTTAAATAATATACTTTTGTTTAGAAATGTTTTCCATTACAAAACATGCATATGTAAAACTTTTAGACCAGTTTTACTTTACCAGTGGGGTTGCACAGTATCATTAACCTTGGAATTCCCTATGATTTTATTATCATGCGTATAACAGTTTAAATCACTGCTACATGCATGATAATAAAATCAGAGCAATGCTATGTAGGAATGACTAAATTTGAAGTATCAGAAATGTTTTTCTTCATTGGCTCATGATATTATTTCAATGTTCATGATTATTTCTCCTAGTGGTTTCACATTAATTTCATTTGGTCCTGCAAGTTTTTTTTCCCCACTTTTAGTTGTGATAAAGCACATCCTACTCGTTCAACTTCACTAAAGACATTTTAAATGATTCCCCCAAAAGTCGTGATCGCATTCTGTAAAGTCTTAAATTAAATTTAGAAAGAAATAAGAATATGTCACCTGTTAAATAATGAATTTGGTAATTTATGGTTCTTTGTATGGAAGTCATTGTGGAAGATTTTGCTTCCTAACTCCTTAGAAACTTTTAAACTCAGATTCTAAAATCTCATCAGCATGTGTGGCAAAGGCAAGGAGGCAGGAGAAAGGGGAAGGGTAAGGGATGGGAGGAAATGGAAAGGAAGGTAATGCATATAGCTTAGTGCTAAAGTCTGAATAATTTTCGCTGAAATAGGCATTCTTTTATAGTTAGTCTCAGGACCTGATCCTGTTATCCTTACATTGTGGAAGAAAATCCAAACAGTTTTAGAGTTTGGTTTAACTAATCAAATAAATATAAATATATGTCCATATTCATATTTATACATGCATATCAACAGCACACAATAAGGACCTAAAGTTTAAGAAATAAGTTCCCACAAGCTACTTTAAAAATAACTGAAAGCTGGGATTCATGACTAAATTTGGGTGTTGCATCTTGTTAATACATCATTTACAATGTACAGTTTGGCTCTCCTTTTAACCACAATAAACAGCTTGCCAGGAAAGCGCTGAGGGTGTTGGTGCACTGGTGAGGCCACATCTCAAATCCTGTGTTCAGTTCCAGCCCTCCCACTGAAAATAAGACTTTCAGGTGCTAGACTGAGTCCAGAGAAGGGCAATGGGCTAGGGAGGATGCTGGAGCACAAGTCTGATGAGGGAGCTGGGGGTGTTCAGCCTCGAGAAAAGAAGGCTCAGGGGAGATCTTATCCCTCTCTACAACTGCCTGAAAGGGGGTGTAGCCAGGTGGGGATCGGTCTCTTCTCCCAAGTAACAAGCAATAGGACAAGAGGAAATGGCTTCAAGTTTTTGCCATAGAGGTTCAGATTGTGTATAAGGAAAAATTTCTTCCTGGAAAGCATTCCGTGAAGAACCAAAGCTTTGAAACAGGCTGCCCAGGGAAGCAGTTGAGTCACCATCCTTGAAGGTATTTAGAAAATGCTAAGATGTGGCACTTTGGGATATGGTTTAGTGGTAGATTTAGCAGTACTGGGTTAGCAGTTGTAGTCGATTTTCAAGGTCTTTTCCAATGTACGTGACTCTATGCTTTATCTAATAGCATCTTTTCTCATTCTCCAATTTTCTATTTCCATCCTTTCCCCATTTTCTCCAAAAGAATTTTAAAAATACCCAACAGCAAATAAGCTCTATAACTTCTGACTGAGCAAGTGCTTAATCAGGAAGGTTGGCATTGTTCAGTGACTTTCTTTTGCTCAACACATCTTTTGAGCTGCCTTGTGGCCACGTAATTTATAATTGCTCTCTGTGTCAAGGTTTTAAAACTGTGTAAGAGGCTGAAAAACATCATCGTTGAGAAGAGTAGAATCTGAGAAAGACCAGCGCAACATACTTAGATACTTTCCCTAGAATTTTCTTACTTCAGCATTCTACTGATGCATTCTTAATTTTTCTATGTTTTTTTTTTTTTTTCCCAAAAGCATAGAAACTGTTTCCTACTTTGAACTCAATTGGTTCAAACTTGGTGTGTTTCAGGCAGCTGGGTGTAATGAGTGCTTTTCAAAAATACTGAGCTTGGCTTTCTTTTAGGTGGAAACTTCAGAATTACAAAGATTTGCATATCACAGATTGTCATCTCCTTATTAGATCTCTGGGGTCATTCCTTTCTCTCCTGCCTCCTTAAGTTTGCTGTTGCTTGACACATGCTATTGTTTATTTCCATGGTCTGAGGAGGCTTGTCAGCTTCTAATGGGTGTGTGGGCTGGCTGAGTTTGGAACAGCGCAGACTTTGCTATGCTCTCATGATATATATGGGGTCCAGCTGCTTGCTCTGAATTAGAAAAAAGTTAAGGAGAATTAAAATACTGCCCTAGAGGTCAGAGATGACAAACAAAAGTAAAGACTACATGGCTTCTTCATAAAGAAGAAACAAGCTTTGGGGTACAGGAACACCTAGGCTTGTGTTATCCAGATGTGGATATCAAACTTCAGGGCTACATATTTTTGTTGAATTTAAAGGCTATTTGCATTATTTTGAGGAAAAAAAATCATAGAAAAATGGGAAATTATACACCTAATTCTTTGTCGAAAGTTGCTTCAGAAATACCATTTATGTACCAAGTGGAAGATGGCATGTTGAATATATTTGAAATATCAACATTTTATTTTGTCTTATTTTCAATCCAACAATGAAATGGTTGATGGGACATGGCCCGCATACTGCCACTGTATATGTAGGTAGATAGCAGATAATATAGGCTATATTGACCATTTAGATGAAGTCAGTGTGTGGTGAGGCTTGTGAAATCATGTGTCATCAGATAATCTGTTTTGACCTTTCATTATTCTAGTGGCCTTAATAAACAATGATCTGTTCTTCAGAGCACATCCATTATAATCTCGACATATAGTTTGAGATCTACCCTTTTAAAATCCTTTAAAATTTTCCTTAGCTGGTCAATTCTCAAAAAACTTCACTTTATGTTCATGTCATAGATAAAACCAAGTCTAAATCGGGACTGTATCTTCCAAGGCCATGTGGAATTTTAATGGAAAATAGTAGGCTAGGCATAGTAAAAACAGATTTATAAAATTATTCAGTGAACTAAGCCAGTACTTGTTCTTCCAAATCCTTGTGCTTATGAGAGATGACTGGTGTTTGTAGTCAGTGAAATTGATGTAGGTAAAAGTATGTTTGCTTAAGATTTGACCTCTAGATTGCACCTTAAGAGTAAAGTGCTTGTACTACTTTGGATTCAAAACCTCTTTAGTGTCTTGAATATCATTGACACATTATATGGCCTCACCCAGAGAAGGGAAAGAAGGAATGAGAAAACTTTATAGTTTTCTTCAGTTCAAGTTTAATTTGCATTCCTGGACTTCTTTTCAAAAATGAATCATAAATAAACTATAGACAATAGATTTTGTCTTCAGTGAAATCAAGATTTGACGTGGCTATCTAGACTTCATAATTATGAAGAAACTGCATCTTTTCATGGGGACCACATGTTGCTCAGGAAGCCTTGTAAATCACAAAAATGTCTTGTAATCTTCAATATTTTATGCATGGTAAGCTTCAGCAATATTTAGCAAGTCTCAAGAAGTTTGTTAAATTTGGGCCTTAACTTTAACTTTAGCTTTTAACTTTCTGTTTGTATGTTTTGGAAGCTGGTACTGGTGAAATAGGGAGGCAGAGTTACTAATCCCTGGTAAAAATAGTTATTGCCTAATTCAGAAAAATGGCTTCACATCTCAAAAATGGACTATTAGCGCTTTTCTTCTTCTTTTCATACTGTGGTTTTCTCCATCAGTGTCCTCCAAGGCAAAGGCAGAAGTAAAATCAAGAGGTAATGGATCAAATTTTTAGCAACTATTGTTCTCTGACAGTACAGTGAGAACCAACAAAAGCTCACAATGCTGAGCAGCAAAGCTGCTCCTCAAGTGTGGATGCTGCACAGTGCTGTGGCTTTAGGAACTCTTTAAAACTTGAATGATCTCATTATGAATCATGCTGTTACCATAAGTATCAAAGGAATTAATAATGATTTAATAGGCACTGATTTGTGCCCTTTGGTGACCAATGACAGGACCAAGGGAATGGCATGAAGCTGTCTTAGGGGAGGTTTAGGTTGAATGCCAGGAAAAGGTTCCTCGCCCAGAGGGTGGTCAGACACAGGAACAGGCTCAGGGAAATGGTCACAGCACCAGCCTGACAGAGTTCAGGAAGAGTTTGAGCAATGCTCTCAAGCTTATGGTGTGATTTTTGGAGTTATCCTGTGCAATGTCAGGGGTTGGACCTGGGTGATCTTTATTGGTCCTTCCCAGCACAAGTAATTCTATGATTCTATCCTATGATGCTTAAAAGAGTTAGTGCTACAGGTACAGTATGTGCTTAGAGTATCCCAGTGTTTGGCAATTTTCCCCTGTAAAAACACATTCTTAATGTCAGCATTCACATTTTTCCTCTGAGATAAATAAATATTTTAAAGTATATACCCATAGATATAAAATTTGTTGATTTAATGTTGGAAAAATATCAACCATTTATGTTATTGCTTCACAAGCAATAGACACAGAACCACAAGGGATCTGCAAGGGATTTTTGCTTTAGGAAGCCTGTCAAATGTGGCAAGATTGATAGTGTGAGATTTTCCAGGACCTCCCCCTACACACAGCTCTACTGTCTGAGTTGAGTTTAGCCTCTCACTTTTCTAGAAGAGAAAAGAATTGAGCTTTTTAGCATATAAATCTTTTGAAACAGCACTCTTCAAAGCTCAGCTGTAACAACTGCGTGTGCACTTTTAATTATGAAGCAGTTCTCCATTTTGTGGAGGGGAAAATATTTTTTTCAATTTCACACTGAATCTTCCTCAATATAGAGTCAAAAAAAAAAAATAAGGGAAGGAATTGTGAACTGAGCTGTAGTTTTACAATAGAATTTTTCTTCTGTGATGGAAGGATTAGAAGGCAACCTCTGAACTAAAATCACTTCAAATGAATCCCAGAACTTTGCATTTATTTGCCTTAAGATTCCTCATTGAAATAACTTTTAAAAAGGGAGATTATTCAGAAGTGAGAAAGATGGCAGAATAGCCCTGAGAAAAAGTAGTCCTTTGCAAGCTCAGTTTCCAAAGTCTAAGCAAATCTGTAAAACTAATCTTTAGTTCATTAAATTCAAAACATTGTACAAGAGTTGTTATCCTACCATGTACCTTTGGAAGAAAAAAGTTTTAGAATTCCTTATGAATGCGATAAGCAATCATTTGCAATTTTAGTTAGTGTTAGCCAGTTATTCATTCTTTCCTCTGTCTAAAAATGTTGCTAATGTTTGAGTTTCCAAATATGCTTTCTTTCTGTAGATTCAATAGGCAAGGAGTAGTTTACTTCAGGAATTTTTATATAGCATATTAAGAAGGAAACAGTAATCATTACTATTTTCTGATTTCATTTAGAAAAATGGGTAACATTTTCCAACCACCCTACTCCTACTCCAAATTAATGTAGTATATTGTTTGTTGGCAAAGTGCTGAAAATCTGAAGTAGTTGTCATAAAGAATGAGTATGAAAGAGGGGTTTTGTGTGACAAAATTGATTGTTACTGTTTTATTGCAGTTATAGCACTGGCCTGAGTTGTCCTTCCAGACTTCAGTTATATTGGAGATTTTGTTTCTATGTCTAAAACTGTTAAGATATGAGATCGCTTTTTGTGTTGTTTGAAAAGCCACATGCAGAGTAGGCTGTGAACCAGAATTGCCTCAGTTTTCCTCGTTCCAAGGTGATGTTGGCTGCCACTCTGAAACAAGTTTATTAAGGGGCAATCTTTGGAATAGTGTAATTGTTTAAAGAGATGCAGTCTACTTGTCAACAGTTAAAGATGGAAGAGTATGTTTCTTTTGAGTTCTACATGCTCAGTTGTGCTAAACAGTGTCTGCTCTATTGCAAACAGTTCAAACAGTTTGAAATACTACTGCTACTGCCTTGGTGTCTGTAGCATTATTTTTTTCCTAAATTCTATGTGTTTTTGGTTACTGAGTGCTCTCACATTGTTTTATAGGTATTATTACTAGCTATGGATTGTACATGGATGGTGTTCTGCTGCAAAATTCATCACAGCTAAGTTGTTATGCTTATGGGCTTGCTCCTTGGAGTCTGCATTCCTTCAGAGTCCAGGCATGTACTGCAAAAGGTTGTGCTTTAGGTCCACTGGTGAGTACCTTAATTTGCATTCTGGGAGTGTAATAAATGTCAGATGACAGTGAATATCAGAGTAAATGGTGATGATTCACTCTGGGCAGTACTAACCCATCTGGCAAAATGTGACATTTAAAAAAAAATCCTGTTTAAGAGCTGCTAAAGATTCAATAGGTCATTGTTAGGCACCATTCCAAAGTAGAACGTAGGTAGAGTGAAGGAAGAAAAAAACGAGGCTGAAACACACATTATTGAAATTAAATGGAGCTAATATGTTTGAAAGGTGCAGGTGTGCTTTAACCAGATTTTTAAGGATGTATATAAAGAAAGAGCTGCTGTTCCTGTAATGAGCGAATTTCTAGCTGCCGGACTGAAAGGACTAAAGTTAATTTGAGAATTGCAGAAGCCAGAAGTGGCAACAGGAGCAAGGAAAATATGGTAATTCATAATCTTCTGAATGCAAGTATGTGATCAAAATATTATACTGGACAGATTTTAGCAGTCTTGTATAACACCCAATTTTTCAGGATTTGAGAATGCAGGAATATTAAATTAGACAAATTTGTTAAAAACAAATTTTATTTTGTTAAAGGTTTTTCGACATACAGCAGAACTGATAAATCTAGTATGATTTCATAATACTGTAGCTGATGAATAACTGGAATCATATCTACTGTGCTTGGTTTTGTTTTTCAGACATAACTGAAAAAGAAGCCTGTGTTTATTCTGGCATTTAACTTTTTGTTTAATTCAGCTTTATTTGCAGGCTTTTGAATTTGGTAAAAAAGAAAAGGAAGAAAAGAGAGAAATATTTGAGAGGTTTTTGTAGTTTTCTTTCTTTTTTATCATCACAATTTATTTTGTGTCAGGAAAGAACTTCCAGGTTTTATTTTTATGATATAATTTGTTAGTCACATTTCCAATATTATTTCTGAGGTTACTTTCATTCAAATGCCAGTAACATTGTCTATCTGCAGAAGACAACTAGACATTATAACCATTAAACATTTTATAGCTTGCTCTGCTTTGAAGAATATTTACTCTTAAAAGCTTGAATGGCTTTTTGCCAGTTTTTCTTGTACATTTTTACAACTTCACATATACCCCAAAAGCAAACCTTGTCTTAAGGTACTTGATGTGCAATGACCTAATCCATTCTGTTGGTAGTGATGTTTAAGACAAGTCATTACCAAACTTTGCAAACAGATGAAATATGTATGTTTTCAGTACTACTGTCCTATCAAATAGGCATCAAAAGAACAGAACACCAGCAATTAGGGTTTTAAAAAATATTTTTAGCAATAATTTTTCACATCTCCACTGAACTACAGACTCATAACTTGACCTTTGGAACAATTCAAAGGGGTTTCTGTAGCTGATATTCATGCATCCCGTGATCAGTACACAAACTGTTTTCCAAAGCCAGTGATCCATCTCTAATCACAGGAATTGAAATACATCTTGATTTAGGCTCACCTAAGTGCTGTCAGGAAGTTAAAGCACTGGTTCTTCATTTGATTTTTAAAAAAAATATTTTCATATCAATTATGGAGTAAATCCAACACTTAGGAAAAAAAAAAAAGAGAAATCTAATGTTTTGTCTCTGCTCAAAATAGAATGGGAAACATCTCCCAGCAGTAAACTGATCTGCTTCCAGCTATTTTTGTTGCTGATCTTGTGCCTAATGTGCCCTAATTGATCAAGGAACATCATGTGACATTCTCCTAAATATGGAATTTGTCCACCTTATATTCCTGAAGTGGCTCTGAAGATATTAATTAATTACGAGAGCATTAGCTGTTATTGTATTTCAAAACCTTATTTTTGTTTGGTGTAGGTAGTTTTTGTTTGACGTTTTTGGTGTCTGTGATTTATTTTCAAGTGTGATGCAAATTGTTAACAAGTAAATTTTTAAAAAGTACATTTTAATCTCTTCCTATGACACCCAAGATAATGTTTTTTTTTCTGTTCTAATTGTTTGGGTTTTTTTCCCTAAAGAGGGAAGAAAATGGTTTATTAAGGGCCCTCTAATAGATTCTTTGGAGAAATTCAGTAGAACTAAAATTATGCTAGTTTTGAAATGTGTTAGCTTTTGTAAATTTCTTATAAATAAATGAAAATGTTCAACACTGAATATTTCTCATCTCAATCCACTGCTACTAATTTAAATTTCAGAGTTTTTGTTATATGTATGCCAGTACTTTTCCCAATATTATTATGCCTATCATATTATTTGGTGTCACTTATATGATAGCAGAGTCTTAGATTATTAAGTTATTAGTAAATATAAAATAAAAAAAAATTAAAATACCACAGAGTGGTGTATAAAGTAATATTTAAAAAAGTAAGTATGAAAAATGTTTTCTGTGCCATATGTTTATATAGCACATCCTAAATCAAAAGCTAAAGACAATACAGCTGTTGCAACTGTTTAGGACATAACACAGGTTGCTACAAATTTCTATTATTTAAATTTTTTTTTAAATCTTCTTTAGTAGAAAAACATAATTGTTATAATTTCTTCACATTTCTGATGCTTCTGATTGGAGTACCTGCATCTAGGAGCACTTTACTGGAAATTATTTTGTTTAGAAAGCATAGTTTAGTCAAATCCTTACATAAGGATGTTTTTGACTGAAATACCCACATAATCAATGTGGCAGTGATCCAGTAATTCTATGAAGTACTTGTTTATCTTTAAGCATGTACTTTATCCTGTTCACTTCACTGCAACTTGCCACTCACTTTCAGTCTATGAAAGTGTATAAATAGAGAAGCACATATGGAGATATTGGTGCACATGGCATATGTAAACAATAAGCTGTCCGATCTTTATATGCAGAAAAGTTCAACATTCATGTTTCAAGGACATAGAAATTATGGTTTGGTTATTTAGATGACAGAGCAGGTGTGGCAGATTAAAAATAACATTTATTAGCACTCCCATGAACCTGCAGCTGAGAGGCACTTACAAAGGTGTGAAACCATCTTATACCTTAGAAAACACCAAATAAATAATGTAGGAGAAACAAAATTGTCGCCATAAATAACATAATAACAAATTACTTGGTTTCATAGCACTGAATGCTTACTACAAGTTATCAAATTCAATAATAAAGACTGGAATATTGAATAGTATTTATTTATTTATATTACAAATCTTTCATATTCAGTACATTATCCAGCTCTTTTATATTTTATTTTCTCTTAAAGATTTACTTTTTATTGCAACTTAATTTTATTAAGTGAATGTAGAAGTTAATTCAGGGAGCAGCCAATAATCCATAAAGGATTATTTTTCCATCAAATATCTGTAATAATTTACTACAGTGTTTAAATGCATGTTCTTGCAGTTGCTTTTTAAATGCAGAAAGGGAAAGTTATGTGGTCTTCTATTGCTGTTTCCTTTCCTTACACTTGGACCTTACATCCACATGAGGTGCAGTGGTGTTTAAAAAAAAATAAATCTTTCATTCTTTTCCACTATTTGTTTCCTATTCCTTACACTAGTCCCTTTTTAAAGTAGGTTAGTAGCTGGACAGCATCAAACAAATGTAGATGAAAGGATAGCAACATGCTTAAAAATCAGGATGCTGACAGTGTTAGTTACTTTTTCTTAATTAAGAAATACCTTTTCTTAAACTTTCCATCTCTCATTTTCCTTCCCTG
>PYHW01009916.1:1880232-1885870 GCA_013186435.1 Turdus rufiventris
AGGTGACAGAGTCAGGCTTATTTCCCTCAAGTAGTTTCTTCATTCATCCTTATTTGTTCTCAGATTGGTTCAGATGGAATACAGGGTCATTTTTAATTGCATCTGAGTGTCTGATATTAAGTTCTAGGACAGGAAGAATCAGGTGTTACCTCTTTTCCAGAGGAGAGATTTGGAGGAAATTCTTATCTTCCTATTTCTGTCAGACGACTGTGTTAACACAAAATTAATCCAAATCTGTAGCCCCCAAGATGCTGTGATGCATTTGAATGTGAGTTTTACCTAAAGAGAATCCTTAATTAACTGTATGTCCTTAGGGAGTTTCATAGCACCAAGTTGCAGGGTTATACTCAGAATTCTGTTGCTTATGAATGTAGAAATCAATGTGTGTTACTTTCAGTTTGGAGTTTTGGGATTTTTTGTTTCTGGAGGGTTTTTTTAACACTTATTACAACTTACTTTGATGACACATCATCTAGGGTCCATACTTTTCAGCAAGACAGTTAATTGAGTATTTTTGTAAAGAAAAAATTATTTATCTGCTTACTCTGCTTATTTGGAGATAGTTTATCAAAAAAGTTCATTGCAGCCCACTCATTCTCTCAGCAAACTGGAGAATTCTATCAGCAGAGTACAGCATAAACAAGTTGACTTTTGCATGCATGTATCAAAGTGTTGCCCATCTAACCTTTTTAGGTTAGTATTTACTATATATATGAGTAAATAGAGTAAAACTCAGATCATCTATTCATTTGACTTCTATAATAAAGTTCCTCTTACAGTCTTGAACTTGGCACAGTGTGCCCAATACTTTCAGTACCCTCTCCAAACAGAAGTCAAAAAGGAATTGTTAAGAATCAGCCTAGTGCAAAAATCAATGACTGCTAGGGGAAGACAGCACCTGCAGATGGCAACAGAAGTGGGGAAAGGAATCCTAAAGCCCCTTGAAGTTTCCCGCCTGTCTTGTGCTGAAGGCTTGAGAATGAGAAGTAAAAGTTATTACAAAATGCTTACCACCTCCTGCATCAGAAAGACAACCTCCCCATTGCCAATGTGGCATACATTTATGGGATACATTAGCTGCTTTTCCAAGCCAGCTATAAAGGAGATTTTTCATATTTTGTCCCCTTCCTTTCTCATTTTGTCTATCTTTATAGTTCTAGCTACAGGCCTACAACACTTACCATTCCCAAAGATGCTCGAGAGGGGGAACAGAGAATGCATAACCTATGTTCAAATGGCCATATTTAATCTGTTCACTAGAGCAGGAGTTAGGGGTATTTTGCCTTGGAATTGTAGGGCATTTAAATTTTGATTTGCCTGGCTAGAAAATTCATGGTTTTTCCATGCATTTCAGAATGATCATTGAGTAATGTTTAGTTGAGCTTCAGTAGGTTTTGAACAGCTTCACAGTGCACCATCTAATAGCATAATTCTAGTCAGTATCAGGTATGATGTTCTTTTCCTTAGTAGAGGTATCTCTGAGGAAAGCAAAATTAAAGTCACTCTCCAATTCCTACATCTTACCATTTCTTTGGCAAAGACCCTAGCATCAGACCACAGACGGTGTTTTAATTGATCTTCTGCATCACTGTATTCCCATAGTTATGTTTTTGTCACATGTACATTGTCTGTCTTGTACTTTGTAAATTGTTTGGTTTAATGTGATAAAGTTGACACATGGGGCTGAACCCCATTTTTGTGAGGAATGTATTATCAGTTCTTAAGAGGTTGAAATTCCTAATGGCTGCCTATAGCAAGATTGGCTCCAAGACTGTTTCTACTCCCTTGGAATAGTCTAGGGAATAATAGCAATCTTCTAGAGATGGCTCTGGTAAACAGTATTGAGGAATTTGCCAATCAGTTTTCCTACAAAAACAGTCTTTTAGTTAATGAATGTCTTCAGAGTTTTTAACCCACATGAAGACCCCATCGACTGTACCTAGGTATCTATGGTAACTGCTAAATGCAAAAAACCAATTTATGACATTAAATACAATATGATTAATGTCAGTGACATAACCCAAACAAGAGATATACAATCTGGCTAGAGCTTTCACAGATAAAGAAGTTGAGTTTGAATATTTCTATGGGTTGGCTTCAAACAAATAAACTTCTCTTTAGAGACTAATATAAATCCCATCTGTTTTCTCAGGTAGAGAAAACATGATGAAAACTGGGATTTGACAAGCTTTTGGTGAAGTTTTTATTTGCGTTTTATAAGGGGGAATCAAATAATGATTTGACTATGTAAGTTTCTAGTGTGATAGCAGAAAGAGCACTATGATAGGTCATCCTTTTACAGGGATAATTTTGTGCAGTGGATATGGCTGCTTTTGTTACTTTTCATGTTTTTGCCCTAAATAGTCTAGAGGGAAGTAATTTATAAATATAACAGTCATCTGAGTGATTCTGTGGTTCTTTCAATCTACAAGTGCATCATTTATGATGCCTTATGAAAGGTGACTGAAAAAACCAAAAGAATGTCATATGTCAAACAAAAATCCTAGATCAAGTTTAGAGCTTCATTCCATCCAAAGTATTACAACTAAGTGTAATGGCATTTGACAGTATTGACTTTTTTTATATGACTTCTTTTGGCTAACTCAGCATTCTGAAAAAATAAATAGTGTTCTCCCTCTGTGATTGAAAGGGTTAAATAGTACCAATTCATTACCTCTCACAAAAGGATTTATTTTCTTCTCATAAATCAGTTTTATTCCACATTTTTATTATTCCCTTGGGTCAGCTGCTCCAATTGAAATCAATACAAGTGCAAGTGACACAATCAATCTAGATATTTGATTATGGATTTGAGACTCCAAGTTCTGCTCTGTGTGTTTAGTTAGTCTCCTTCTGATAGTGTCCCCAGAGAATGGAAAATTCTTATTGGCATCCATGAATTATGGGCATAGATTCAGAAACCAGATACTGTGATAATCTCCATTTATGTACTGCTGCAGCTAGAGAAAGAATGTTCTAAGCATGGAGAAGCAAACTTGAAGATTTAAAAGCTAACTATTTCTGAATTTTTCTAAGTGTATAAATCCCTCATGAAATAAACTTGATAAAGTCTCATAATTTTTCTATAAAACCCCTCAAACAAAATGGATTAAATCAGTAACTGCTCTGTGATCAGTTTAAGATTGCAAATGCAGCAAATGCTTTTACTGTTTGATGTCTTGTGTCAAATGTGGTGTTTTTCCACTTGGATTACTAAACTGTCCTGGGACACTTCCTCCTGTTTGTATCAGGATAACACTGCTTGGACACTCGAAACCTTTTTGAAATCCAGAGAAGTTGGTTGTACTTATGGAATGCTTTCCAGAGTTTGGTTTAGGTCATGGGCTGAGTTCTTACTATGTGTCTCTAAAACTGTTTCTGTACAGTGTGCAGGGTCCAAGACTGATGGCCCTTGGTGTTATTGCAGAAAAATTGAGTAACAGTACAGATGAATACAATTACAGCAGAGATTTAACACTATGCTGAAAACACTGTTTTAACTGGAAGGTCTAAATGAAATTGACTCAGCTGCAAGCTCATTAGATGTTTCTGTGTTTATGAAAGAGTAATGAGAAAAACTAAAACAGTAATTCAAATCAGGAAGGTTTCTTCTTGGCAGCTTCATCAACAATTACAGAGGTTTTTTAGTTCAAAGCCTCGTGACACTGAGCTGAAAGCTCCAAAGGGTAGATGAGACCACACACTGAAGATTCCTTCCTGCTTGCCATCATGACAAAACCTAATTCTGGCTGCAGTCATTAACTATCCATGGGGTCTGTGCTAACTTTCTTGTATAAGCTCTCACATCAAGCTGTGGGCTTTATTCATATTTCAGTCTGTAGAATTAATGAGCACATAAATGCACATTACTTGGTGTTTGTAACCCTAATAATCACTTATTTCGACTGACAGGAACATGCTTTCATCATGATGATTACCCTTGCTTTGCCTTAGGGTTCTTAAAGTGTTCTGAAAATTTTCAGAGAATCATACAACAGCTGAGGTCAGAGAGAACCTCTGGGAAACAACCAGTTCAAGCTCTTTTCTCCAAGCAGGGTTAATTGGAGCACATTGCCCAGGACATTGTCCAGCTGGCTTTTGAGAAGTATCACCAAAGTTGGAGACTCTGAGCAACTTGTTCCAGTGTTTGACCAATGTTAAAGTAAAACCAGTTTTTTCTTAGGTTTAAATGGCATTTATTGTATTTTCTGTGCAGTGTTTTGTTCTGCTGCTGTATATTGCTGAGAAATGTTTGGTTACTTTATGCCCTTACAACAGACATTTTTAACATTTTACACATTTTTAAGATCCTCCATCCTCTTCTTGAGTCTAAAGAACCCCAGTTCTCTCAAACCCTCTTCGTGTGACATATTCTTCAAGTCTTTAATCATCTTTGCATGAACTTCACTCAGATCTGTGTTACACTGGGGATCTCAGAACAGGATGAATTCTCCAGATGTGTCTCTCCAGGCTGAAGAGAGAGGAGGAATCCCTTTCCAGTGTCAGTGACAGACAGTGCACACATTCTGTACATCTCAAGACAATCTAAGATAGCTCTACCAAATCTAAGTCTGTAAGAATCTTCTTTGAGTGATGACTTAAGTACTGCTCAGAAAATACTAGTCAGAAACTGAGTATTTTAGATTTCAGATTTAATCTCTACATGCCAACAGATTTTTTATCTTGTTCTTCAAATATTTTCCATTTTTCAGTTTTAAAACTAAAGGCTTCTTTTAATTGCCAGGGGAGAAAGAAAAAGATAAAGTGTTTCAATGCAGATAATGTGAAACGCTTCTTATTTACATGAAAATTAATATTTTGGATTAATAATTTTTCCAGTTTCCCCCAGTGCTTTTAAATTACCCATTTTTGACTCATTCAGCAACTCCTCCTAGCCCATGAAAGTGAAATTTTCATGTGTTAAGAGAGTCTTTAAGTTTTGAACTCAGTTTGATGGACTATGACCATGATATGTCTATAGGAACAATACGTCTGCCAACTCAGGAGAAGCAAAACAAATAGTGGTTCAAGACATTGAGGCAAAAGATCAGCAGTGTGCTCTTCTGAAAAAAAAAAAAAAGAAAGAGAAAAACCAACAACAAAAAAATCCTCCAAAACAGAATGCCAAAACATAAAAACCAACCTTGTCTGAAAATACGAAAACATCTCAACAGTTTGTTGAAAAGGGGGTATGGCATCAAAGCCAAGCTACTTCACAAGTCAGTATAACAATTGAGATGACAATTTGAGAACAGTTCATTATAACAGTTCTTAAGAAACTAGTGTTGCTAATAATGTCAAGGAAGTATTTCAGCTGGTTTACTACTGGGATAATTAAACTAATGGAAAGTGATATTTTTTATTCTGAATATTCCATTAGAAACAATGGGAAAGAAGGAGAGGGAGAAAAGAAAAATCTTAGCTGGGAGGAAAGTAGGTTTTGTGGTAGTTAATGAAGCTGAACAACAGACAAAACTAACAAACAAAAGAACAAGCTGAGACACAAAGAAGTGTGCAGATTGGCAGAATTTCCCCCAAAGATGTGATGGCAAAGCAACACAAGCTGGCTGTATCTCCAATAGGAACAATGAGGATGAGTTCTGGGGAAAAGGGTCGTAAAAGTGTGGGTTTGTTACAT
>PYHW01009916.1:1902068-1914568 GCA_013186435.1 Turdus rufiventris
TCTTCCAGGGAGCAAAATTTTACAAGACACTTGATGGAACCTTAAGAAGTCAATTTTCAAAGAATTATGCACTCAGTATTCTACTGGCATGACTTCTACTGTCTTGAGGAGAACAACATTTCTTGCAAGCACAGACGAGACTCCCCGTCTGTAAAGTTAGAGTTTTTGACTCATTTTGACAATGAGTCAAAGTCTCTTTGTGATTATCATATATATCATAAAGAATTAAGTAGTAGCTGGGAACAAGAGCCAGCTCTGTGCTGCCTTGATTACTAGAAGCAGAAACTTTGGAGAAGCTCTTTTCCTCCTCTTTCTGCAAGTAAGGAAAGAATTTGAAAGGGAAGAAGTCTGTTCTGGCTGCAGTTGTTTCATTGCCAAAAGGTAGTCCAGTGACCTGGATCTCACTGATACCTGTAGGATATTCAAGATATAATAAGACTGCACCACCCACTGTGTGTAATGGCTCCCTAACACCAGCTAATCTGTCGTCTTGTCGGATCCATTTTCTATTTATAGGCACTCTCAAGCTTGGGTTCCATCAGAAATGGTAGTATTTTACACCATCCATTATGCACCGCAGAGAAATTTATGGATTAAAAATAACTACAGGTAATCTTATTGCAGAACTAATTTATTTGCACCCCTGCATTGTTCTCCAGTCTGTACATACAGGGATGTATAAACTGAGGCTTCTGTCAAAATGCACATCAGCTGGCAACACTGCAGTTTTCTGCCAACATGGTGGCCTGTTCTTTAACGCTCCATCAGCACATCCATACTGCAGAATGGATGGCATAATACATCCATACTGCATACACATCCATTCTTATTTTGTGAGAACGTTCACATATTTTGCAGTGTCCTATTTTCTTTACCATTCAGCTGAGGTTGCTGTATTTTCTTAGTTTCTTTTGCCATGTTGGATGAGATACAGAATCATAGAATCATTTAGGTTAGAAAAGATCTTTAAGATCATCAAGATCAACCATTATTTCAACTTGACTAGGTCCACCACTAATCCATGTCCCTAAGCACCACATCTGCACACCTTTTTAATTCCTCCAGGAATGGTGACTCCACCCCTTCCCTGAGCAGTCTGTTCCAATGCTTGACAACTAATAGCTAATAATAATTTGCAGAAGCCATGTCCACTCATCCAAGTAGAATGGTGTTTTCTGGTTTTGAGTGTCTGGTGTTATACTTTTTCCTTCAGTCATAGAATAAATCAGTATTAAAAATTAATTTTTAACAGATTGTGGTTCACAATGATGCATATGTTTCTTGTAACATCACCACGTCTGTGCCTTTTCCTTTATCTTACTCTTCTTCCATGACATTAGAATTCCCTTCAGTGAATTATTAGGCTGAAAAGAGTTAATTGGGAAATCAGCTGATGCCATCTCCTTTCCTCAAAATTGTAAGTTATCTCATTTTTGATAAACATTTGTTTAGTCTGATGGCAGATTGAAAACTTTTTTGCTGGGGTTTAATGCCATTTCTGTGTCTTCTGTTTCCAGAAAAACGTTCTCTGTTTTTGCAAAACTTCTGCAAAGTTGAAGATTAATGTGTCTGGACTTATTGTTCATTTAACTAAATAGGTTTAAACTTTCTTCCCTGGGCTTTTCCCAACAACAAGTGATTAAATTTGATTTTTTTTTTCATTGCTTTTGGGGAGTCTCTGGATTTCTAGAACTATCTAAGAACTGTTAGTTTCAAACTAGCAGTTTCTGTTTAGTTCCAAACAAGAAGCTACAAGCTTAAAAACCACCCTGCAGTCTTCTGAAATTCTGGCATCAACATTAAGAAAGAGATTTTAATTTAGTCAAGAGTCTCCTCACCAGCAATCTAAAGACTCTCACCATAGATGTTTCAATCAGCATGGAAGGTACCATGCCTGTCTCTGGTTATAGCACTCTGATGCCAGATACTAGTTATAAAGAAAGCTGTAAAATTCTTTCACCTTTTTTCCTTTAAAAAACAAACAAAAGAACCCAAAACTGCTAAGCAATCAACTACAGAGAAGTCCACTAATAATAATAATAATAATAATAATAATAATAATAATAATAATAATAATACCCTACAATCCCAAAAAACCTCCTGAACTTCATCTCTAAAGCTGAAGTTGTTGCATGAAGATAGACAGAATTTTATTCCCACTGCTCATGCCACATCTGTCTCCCTAAGTTAAAACAGGCAGATCTGATAGTTTCTTGAAGCTGTTTCACAGACATATTTCATTTTCCAGTAGCCAGAGTCACAATTAACCAGCAAGAGATGTTTTTTTAATTGCAGTTTCTGCCTGATTTTATAATACCATTCCTTATGCGTTTTCTTCATAGTACTTAAAAAAAAATTAATTTTGTTATATGTCAGTTATTGGCTTACCATCCTTTTGAACAGTCTGATGAATAATTAGTTTTACTGGACAGTTATAAATTCTAGCCAGTGTCCTTACTACAGGTATTAAAATCATTAATCATTCAGCTAATTGCTTTTTGGCATTCTTTTGTAGCTTTTAGAGTTTAGTTAAGTTCTTGCTGAGTAAGATGGACAAACTTCCACCTAACATGAGGAAGGAAGGCAGGTCACTTCTTATAGAAAGGAGAAGTGACAAATTTATAAGATATCTCTATAGTGTTGACCTCAGTGAAATGTAACATTTAGGAAAGGAGCATCTCTTACACGTATTTCCACTTGAGATCCATGCCCAGGTTGCAGGTGTTGAGGCTGTACATGAAGAAAAGTTCATTAAAAGGAGGGGAAGGTCTGGTTTTTGTTGTTGCTGTTGTTGTTTTTTTTTGTTTTGTTTTGTTTTCTGGAACAATAATAATGAGGAATAAGTAAGCCTGCTTTGGGATTTCAAAAGACAGTTGTCTTAAACTTTGGGTCTGCAGGTCATGGAGTAAGCTGATTTTTAGTGGCCTACTAAAATTATGCTCTGCAGCTAGGAATACCAAATAGTGAAAGTGCAGAAAAATCTGCCGTTAGAGCTTACACACTCAGTCCAGATATAGATAAATCTTAGATTTTTTTCCAAATATGTTATTTTTATTTTTCTGAATGATGTTGTGCCATACAAGTAACATTAAAGATTAATGATAAAATTTAATAGATTTTAAAAAAACATTTCTTTTCAAATGAAATTACTATTACAGCAGAGAGTAGAGATATAAAGCAGAATAGATCATGAAGAGAAAACAAGATATTTTTGTGCCCTGTTTATATTGTACTTCTGAAAATTTCACTGAGGTGTGAACAAGTTTGGCTTACTGTGGGTTTACAAAGGTTTTAAGCTACTCCTTTACAGCTCTCAATTTGCTTTTTGCCAATACACAGCTTCCTTTCTCCCCAGGATAAATGTGCCAGAGAGGGGAAAGCAAGAGAGCCACCATGAACCTTTCATATTGTGTGTTCCAATGTGCAAGGATATGCATTCAATAAGGAAGTGTTGTTCTGAGTATTGCTAGGTGGAGCTATGTGTGTAACTGAAAACATCCAGCAATGAAATTATAAAATTAATAAGAAAATCCAAAAATATTTTGTGCATTCTCTAGTCATTGGGAGTGGGAGAAATAACATAGTTGCACACAAATATTAAATGAAAAAATCAAGAACAGCTCTTATATTCAATATACGCTGAGAGGGAAAAATAATGGGGAAAGAGTTAAAAACTAAACCAGAGTAAACTTCAGTGAACCTGTGAAGATGAGAAACAAATGAAAGCAATCTTCTGCTTTGCCAAGACAGAAAGGTTTGTAACTAGCATGCTGTTCTAGTGATGACATATGGCCCAGCATCAGGGCCTGTCTTTCTCTGAAATGAAACTAAAACACATGCCTGAGTTGAGAATTATGGGGAGTGCTATGACTGGAATTATTTGGACTGAGTAAACCACTACATATCAGGCACACCTGAAAAAATCAGAAGAAAAATGTCAACGTGCAGAACATAATGCCATGTAAAGTGCCATAATAAGATTATCTCAGCATGGGCACCTAAAATAGAAAATTAAGCAGGAGTACCTAAAAAAGCACTACAATGAGATAAAGAAATGGGGTTTGTGAATTGAACCTGAAAAAGAGGAAGAGTAGTCATGTCAGAGCAAGACACTTATCTAAAGGCAGTCTGAGTGGAACTTTTCCCTGCTGCTTTGGTACAAATGCTGGAGAGCCTATTTTCCTCCTCCCCTTTAGTTAAATCCCTGCAGTTATCATTTGCATCCTTGTGTATTAAATATATTTTGATAAGATACAAATGCTAAATATTTTATATATGTGGATGTGGCAACTTGTACAGTTGCATATTCATAGCTCCAAACTCTTCTAGCTACCTGTCTGGAGATATTATGGGTACATTAGGGTCACTGTATCTGTAGTGGTGACACTTCAAAGTTGGTGTGAGTTTTCACCAATTTTCTAGATATGTAATTGAGCTCTGCTGGCTTTTTTTCTTCTTATAATAGGTTAATAGTGGAGACCTTTTTATAACTAAATAATCATTTATTGTCCTAATAATAGTTCACCTTTTAATAGTCCTGCTCAAAAAAAATTTACATTCCAGTTAAATCCCAATGATAAATATAATGGATGCCTCTCAGAAAAAAATAAACTTTTAACATGGAATAAACATTTAAGCAGAAGCATTTCACACAATGCTTGCTGTCCTAAAATAAATAAATAATTACAAAGCTGACTATTTTTGGACACGTTATTTAAGATAAAGATTGAGGCAAAAATCTGAAACACTATTCAAAGGCTTCTTAGCACATTACTGAAGAGGCTGAAGAGGGATCAGATCTTTCTTCAATCCATCCACATGTACCTGAGTATTTGAAATACAATACATCATTGCCGTCTTGAAAAATTCTTCAGTTTTTATTGTTTTGTGGAACAGTTTATTAATTATTTGATTAGAATTGACATCTGATTAAATATTTTATTCTGCCTTTGTAGTCTCTTGATACACAAAGCATGACTTTCTGCCCTGCTAAGTGAGGATTTACAGGCCTAGATGTTGATTCACTAGGTTGCAAGTGGAGTGCTAGCCCCCTGAGGGTCATATTAAAGCTCGAGGGGAGATTTTTGAGCAACACTGCATCTTAAAGACGATATATCAAGCTGATAGATACATGGCTCTTCTGTTGAGAAATTCGCTGTAGAATTATTGCTTGTTGCCAGTTATTACTTGGGTAGTAAGGAGTCTCTTGGGGATATGGATTGGATAAAAAGGGTTAAGCTGGGGGAAATGTTACACTAAAGACCTTGGTGATGAGGAATGCCTGAAATAGTCAGAGGATGTTTTGTGTGCAAATTAGAATTGCCATTTTGGGGGGTAAGTCTCTGCCATTTTAATGAGCAAATCATGATTAGTTTAATAGAGCACCTTTCTCATTATGACTCAGCAGAGACTTGACAATTTATTTGCTGTACCCTCCTGCCCCCCTGCCCTATTCCTTTGGAGAACACTCACTAGTACATCACCAGGGAAATTCTCTGTGGGCTACAGGAAGCCTTTCAGGTAACTACATTTGCTGTATATTGAAACATGTTGGTTTGAAAGTAGTGGGCTTGGCTCATTCTATGGGTCAGGTGACTTTCACAGTAGAGATTTGTCCAAATTTTCCACTCTTTCCTGTGCTGTGCTTTTGTTGGTAGAAGAGATTTGAACATTTAGCTGAGATTACCTACGCCATTAAAATAACATCCACACTGTGGAATTGTTATTGACATTTAGACAGCTACATCTTTGTTTTTTGATGAACATTCCTGTATCGCTATAATAACCACCTCTATACATACATAAAGCTTAATCTGAGCTTTTACTTTGTAGATCTCAGACAGCTTTACAAAGAAGGATAAGTATTATTATCTCCATTTAACAGATTGGTAAATGAAAGACAAAGGTGAAGTGATGTGTCCTGACAGAACTGCAAATAAATTTAACGCTTTTGCCTCCTCAGTGAGTTGCCTCGCACTGTCCTCTCAAACTTTGATTTCCTGGCCAAATTACTAGGTCAGCTAATTAAATTCAGTTTTAGATGTAGCTTTTCTGGCTGTGTAGATTTTCTGTGTGAACTTTAAAAACTGGTGCATTTTAATTTGCAGGCAGTTTAGTTTCAAATGAGGTGGTACCTGCTTTGAAAGGATATTGACTCTTTCTGTTGGTGTCAGCTTAGAAAAAACACTTTAAAACCCTGAACTAAAAATTTTTACTTCAATTGTGTCATCTTTCTCATGCTGTCTCAGTTTGCCTTCAACTTCAGGAATAATCTTAAAAAGGATACCAAAATAGTACATGATTATCTGTGAGTAGTGCACTTCACATCCATTTTTACAATCTGTTGTTGCACAACTGAAATCCAACTCTGCTTATGTTACTGCTAAACAGAACAATGTTATGTAAGGTACTAAATGTGTTCTCCATTTTACTGTGAGAGTGAATGTCATGTGCAGAGACATTTGATTTGCAAATGTTTGTTTTTGATGGCTCAGCTGGAGGGATATTGGGGCTGTTTAAGTTAAGCCAGCCACCTTCTTTCCTCTGAAGTGAGGTGCTCACAAGCTCTTTATTGGCCCTGAAGGTGTTGGCATGGGATTTGCAGACCATGAATGACATTACTCTCAGAGACTTTCTGGATTCGGAAACAGGAGGATTTTTAAGTTTACTTGGGATTCACTGGAACCTTTTTGCCTAGATGTAGTTAACAGCAGCAGGAAGGAACATCCAAATGCACTTGACAGTTGGCTCAAGCCTCCGTATCATGTTTTCTTTTTCACAGTGACAGAGAGAAGCAGACGGGAATGAGGAAGCTGGAGGTTCTGTTCTACTGCATCTTGTACTGAAAAAAGAACAGGAGTGCTGTATGGCTAGGAGCCAACTATTAGAAGTACCTGATAACTCCAGTACCCCAGAAGCCAGTTTTTAGTAAAAATTTTGTATGAGAACTGACAGACCTTGAAATTAATGTAAAGGGAACAAGTATCTTAGGCTTTAGCAGGACATGTTTTGTGCCTTTCCCTGTAATACAGTTTGGATCTGGATGAAAAATGGTGAAGTGTCCCAGCTATAAATATAATCAGAGTAAAAATATCAGATGCTACTTCACATATCTGTTAATGTATAAATCAGTATAAATAACAACTATTATATGTGACTGATGTATTGTTTTTTTTAGAGTTGATGCATTTTTTCATCTGTCTCAGGGAGAGAATTACTCAGATAGTGTATCACAAAGTCTGTTTCTTCCCCTCTTAGTAACCACCTCATATACAGGTGGTAAATGAAAATCATAAAGCTTACTGTAAATTACTGTTAGCTCATCTTAAAACTTACATTTTAGGCCCTGAGGCTTACAACTACACTTTGAGTTAGAGATCTGTGAGACTGGTTTTTCTCCAACAGAGGCAAGAAGAAAATAACAGCAATGAAAAAAAATTTCTGTTGGAAAGACCAAAGGAGAAAAGCAAATGGTAACTACTGGACCATGAAAAGCAAAACTATTATACAAGAGTTTAAATGACAAAGGCTACTGCCTTTCCAGTGTTTTAACTCTAGAAAAGAGCTACAGAGATATGGCTACAGATGTGTTATATATAAAAGTTACAGATGTGTTTAAATACAGAAAGTTTCTTCAACAGATTGATTTCTTGTTAAAGAAACAGCAAAGCCATAAACTCACAGGTGTAAATTGTCATAGTTCTTTTTATCGCATGCAGTGAAATTTGCAGCAGTTAAAGGTCATTGGTGGTATCATTGCTGACACATTTTGATCTGCAGTTCCTTGGACTTCATAAAAATTAATTTCCTTAACAAAACAGTGGGCTCGCGACTGAGACTTCAGTGAATCTATTTTGATTTCTACCTAAAGATGTTCTTAACTTAAAATTTCTTCTGTTTTCTTTTTAAATTATTATTAATTTCTAAGGTTGAGAAGGTATCTGAATGATAAAAAAGTCTGATCAATTTTACTCTAGCTGGGTAACATTTCTGTGTAGTCTTTCCTTAGCTTCTCAGGGTGGCAGAGCTGGGCATAGGGAGAAGTAGATAATATTTGAACAGGTGGTAGAAAATATGTTGCTTCTGAATTACTTTTGGTGTTTGGAGGTTTGCTTTTAGCAAGATGATATTCACATATTGGAAAGAAGAAAATTAAGAATAAGCATTGTTCAGTAGTGAAAATGTTAAACTAAATGGACCATGTTAACATTACTGTTGATCCTGAGGAACAGTTTTTCCAGTATATGGAGCATTTTGTTTCCACGCGGCATATGTTCTCCATGGTTTTCTCTGCTCTAATTCATCCATGTTTTTCAACAGCTCCAGATGGCGTGATGCCTCCAAGGCTTTCAGCTGCCACTCCGACCAGTCTTCAGGTTGTCTGGTCTACACCAGTTCGCAACAACGCCCCAGGCACGCCCAGCTACCGACTCCAGATGCGGCGGAGGCGTTCTGCTGGTGACATTTTAGAGTACGCAGAGCACAGCAAGACCACCATCCACTGCTGAGCAAGAGCAGGCCCCTTCCCTTGAACACAGCTCACCTTTGGGGTGGCTGGTCTTATGAAATGGCATGTTTTAGTCTTTCTTGATGTGCTGGTGTGTGGTCTGAAGTAACTTGTGCTGTTTTTCTTTGCAGTTTGCTTCCCAGCCCTACTGCTTCCTTACAGCACAGGGTCGGAGACCTGCAGCCCTACACTGAGTATGAGATGAGAGTGGTTGCCTCCAATGGTTATGGCAATGCTTATAGCAACTGGACTTCAATGACTACAGCAGAGGACAGTAAGCAGTCAGATCTTATTTAGCTCCCTTTAGCAGAAAATGTAAATAACAGTTCAGCTGCCATTGTACTTAATTTCTTTAGTTATCTAGCTTTCTCAGTTATAGAGAAGTAATGTATTTTTTTTCTCTAGCATTTGCTTGAAGTAAAGGATCAAGAGTTTGTTGTCTTACACATTCCTTAAAAAAATACAGATATTTGCATGCATGTTTTGTGAAGCAGTATCTTGTTTCTGTATATAGTATCCTTCCAGCAATATATGGTTAGTTTAAGATACACTGGTAAGTACAGCTTTATAAGTGGTGTTCCTTTATATTCAGGGAGTTGATTCTGATTTCAGTCTTATCAGAGAAAATAAGTTGAAGTTAATAGTATATGACAGTTGTCTCATCTCTGTGTTGAGAATACTCAAGCTACCACAGAACTTTTCATTCCCAGTGATCTTTGTTAATTCAAAGTGGTGACCCACTGGTCTGAAATTGGGTTTGTCATTGTCAATCCCATCACTTTCATTGTTAGTAGTTCTATATTCTCCAGACTCACTTGCCACAACTTTTTCAACAGTCCCTTGATTTAGCAGCCAGCTGTCAGTGTATAGGTATGACCAGTTAGTTGACAGGATAGGATTTTGCACCTGATTCAGTATGTAAGCAAAAACATATGACAAAATTTGAGCTTGTTGTTTGTAATACAAAAAGAAAATATACAATTTATAGCTTTTTTTCCCTAAGAAACTGAGCTGTTAGCTTTCTTGTACAAGGTAGCAGGATAGCTAACATTGGTTTAGCAAATATTCAGTGCTGATGACTCAAATTGATTTTAGTCCCTTTTCTAAATGGACAGTTGTCTGTGTTGAGAAAACAGTGAGCAAAAAAAAAAAAATTTCCCACAATTGTAAAACATTTTTTCTTTGAAGCTGAGCAAAGATTCACAACAGAAATTTGTCTGATAAATTCATTTAAGCTCCAAAGGTATTAATGCTTCTATAAACAGACCTACCTACAAGTAAATGTAAGTTCTGAACTTGGTGTTTAGGTATCAGAGCTGTTTTATCTACCTGTAGCAATTATTGTTGAGATTCAGTTATTTCATTACATTGTTTGCTAACAAAAGTGGTTACAATATCATTGAACTTGTCTGCATTCATAGTCAAAATGCAGCCAGTCTCCTATGACTATTTCATTCAAATTGCAACGATTATTTAGCTCTGGTCTGATAGTTCACATTGTGTTTCTTTTCACATACAAGGAGGACGTAAGTCTATTTAAAAGGCATCACTTGTTACTGATATAAAAATTATTTGTGTGCAAAGTAGTGGGTGTAAAATTTTAAAATTCTCTTTTGAGGAATAGAGTGGAAAACCTACGCAGGAGATGCAACAGTAACCAATAGCCCTTTTAATTAAAAAAAGAAAACACCCTACTTTCAGTGGTGACAGAGGACTCTGTGGTGTCATTGTGGAGAGCTGCCATATGTGAAAGGATATTCAGCTCAATTGCTTAAGACTGAATGATTGTCATTGGGTCTAAGCAGTATTTTTGTCAAGATTTCAACATGTTTCTTGTGAAACTGCCTATACTGACAGTTTGTTACAGAAGTACACTTAATTCCTGGCCCAACAGACCTTGACTTTTTAAAGCACAATTTAATAATGGAAGTTTCCCATATCTCATACTCTGTTGAGCTAGATGTGTGTCTACATGTCCTTATTGAACTTTATTCAGTAAATATATGTCTTTTTTGTTTCTGTAGGCATAAAATATATGTGTGTGTCTATGTGCACATACACTTGACAGCAATAGAAGTGAATCAACACATCCACTTTTAAAGTCAGTAGAGTTCCAGTAATATAAGCTGATGATTTCACAGTGTATCTGTGTATTATATTTTATTTATGATAAATATCTGATAAAATTGGAGGATATTGGGATCATTTAGGGAAAATTAGCAAATGCTGCCATGAAAATATGTTGTATGTGACAATAGAATGTCATAATATACAGATTAGTAGGTTTGGGATATTTTTAATGCAAGAAGAAAATGCAGTAAAGAATGTTCAAATACTTCTATTTACATGATTGTGACACTAGTAACTGATTCCATGCATTTTTTAAAGTCTAACCTGCCCATGCCAGATAACAATAATATACATAACTATGAATATTTTAAAACCTGTTAAATATGCATTAATAAAAGATGTTCCAGTGATCTTGGTAAGTATGGCATCAGACTATTTACTGCCAGAATATCTACAGATAGAAACAATTGATGAAGTTTCTGAATTGGAGCTTGCTTTCAGTAACTTGAATGTAAATTTCACATAGCTCTCTTGCAATCAGCGTAAAGACCACTGAACTGAGAGGTCAGTATGTACCATTGAAATGAGAGCAGAATCTCATATATTGTATTCAGAAATAAAACTAAACGTTCTAGATATAGTAAAGGAGATACAAGTTAGGAGTTCCCTTTAGCTAAGGGGGGGCCTTTGAGCTCTCTGAGATTTGCAAAGACATTGGTTACAGTCACCTGCCCCAATGGCAGCTACTGGGTTCCTGTGGTTTAGGTTTAGGACTTGAAAAATCATATAGTCTGATAGCAATCCACATAGTGTAATTTTTGTTCAGAAGGGTATCTCCCAAATGAGAAAGATACTTTTTCTAATGCTTGAGAAAATACACTCTGACTTGGACAAGTTCTAAGACAGTGAAAATTCTACTTTAAAGAAAAGCTGTTACTTTATTAGCTTCTGAACACCCCAGAACGTGTCTGCAGCCCAGTGAGTTGCCTACAGCAAAACATCTCAGTCACTGGCATATTCTCTGCTGTGGCTACATTTTGGTTCTGTGGGTCAGTGTACAGCTCCAGTAAGGAGTGCCCTTTTAAAAGTACCTGACTTGCACTAGCTGGAAAAGAAGATTTTGAAAATTGCCTAGCAGGGAGTCTAATTTTTATTTTTTGTATTTTACATAAGTGACTTCAAGTCCATCTCTTTTATACATAATGAAGTTATAGGCCAGCCCAGTGTTTCTTCACAATAAGTACAGGCAAAAGCACTCGGGGTATTCACTGTATATCATTTCGTATTGAAATTGCTGGAGATAAAAAAAACAATTAAAAGAAAAAGCACTTCCAAAATGTATCAGCTGTATCAGCTGAGCTACTTCTTGTCAAATCAGGGAAGCATTATTGACGTCATGGGGAGGTTTAGGTAGGGTATTAGAAAAAAGTTCTTCTCTCAGGGTGGTTGGCCACGGGAACAGGTTCCCTTGGGAAATATTTGCAGCCCAAGCTTGACAGAGGTCAGGAAATGTTTGGACACCACTCTCAGGCATATGGTGTGACTCCTGGGAATATCCTGTGCAGAGTCAGGAGTTGGGCTTCAATGATCCTGATGGTTCCCTTCCAACTCAAGATATGATTCTACGATTCTCCTAAATCTTCCTGATGTAGACAATGAAGAGACTCAATTCAGAACAAGAGGGTAAATAATGCAGTTTGGCACCTTTGGAAGCTCTTGCTTTTTCTACTTATGGTATTTGTTGTCTGAGAAGACAACTTTAGGTATGTAAATTATGTCCATACTAATCCATAAATAGTTGATGTGAATGTGTTCATATGAGCTTAAGAAATAAAAATGGAAACTGAAGCAAGAGAAGACAAAAGTTGGTGAGGTGACAAAGGGAAGAAAATTTATGTAATACCTGACAGGGTGAATACATAAG
>PYHW01009916.1:1919568-1961419 GCA_013186435.1 Turdus rufiventris
TCTCCTGATTTACGGAAGAGGAGTCTTACAGGACTACGTAGGAAGTTTTCAATTATTCACATCGTTCTGTTGGGAATGAACTCTAGAGGACAGGATAACTACCATTGTTTTGGCTTGCATACAAACTTCATTCAAGGGAAATTAGTGTAACCAAACAAGAGGGATTTTTGTAGCTTAGAAGCCTCTTTTGTGTAAATACACACATGCTTCCATGGATTCAGTCTTGTACTAATGCCAAAAGTATTGGTACAGTAGCTTGCTCACCAGAGCACAAAACAAAGGACATTTGCATAAGATTGAAGTTCATCGTTAGATTTATTATTTTTTGGTATACATTGTATTTTCAAAAAGTAAACAGAGTGGTGTTACCAATGCAGCCTGAATAATTTGAGGGTATGAATTTCAGCAGTAAACCAATGCTGATTTTTTTTCTTTGTTCACACATAATCTTAAGCTATGAAAAAAATAGCTATTCACTATTAGACAAAAAAATTCCTGAGCTTATAAAATCCTGTTTTAATGTCTAAGGAATTGCATGATATCTCCATGTTAATTGCAAATCAGTTCAATATGAGTACAATGGCTACTGTAGGAATTAATAACGATCGACCACTAGTAATTATGATGAATTGCCAGACTGCTTATTGAAGATTTGGGCAATCTACTTCCAGGACTCTGTCCTCTGTACTTCTGTAGATATATCTTAATATTCCCCACAATTTATAGTAAAGCATTTTTCATGGATTTACCAGAAGCTGCAATGCTGAGTAAATAGTAGCTCCAGTTCAATCACAAGCTTCCCCACATATCCGCATTTCACTGTGTGAGCTTTTTCACATTGGCTTCAACTCTGAGCACAAAGACTCGTTGCAACCTTTGAAGCTCCCGTTAATATAGTAAGAACATAACAATTTTATATCTTACCCTTGTTTTTGTATTTTTTTTTTCTCTCCAAGTGTATTCAACACTCAATCCTAGTTTTAAAAGCCTATGAGTTATCAGAGGTTGTGTCATTCTTTACTGGATGTCTGTTCCTGACGTCCGACATGTGTGTTTGGTTGGAATTTTATTGCAATTAGCTCAACTCCAAAATTACATAATCTACCAATACTGAAAGTTAGTTGAGTCATTTATTTCTTCTGAAATCTGAAGTCAGGCTATGCCGTTTTCACTCTATAATAATTAAATTTCAATGCAGCATTGTTTTTTAAGTTTGTTTTCCTTTCTTCCTGAGGAGTTCAAATCCTTATTTCCCTTCTTCTTCTAGCCTGTCATTAATATTCAAAACTCTTTAAAGCCCTTTTATGTCCAAACTATATGAACTCCTCTATGAATGGTGGTCAAATTTAATGTCTCTGCTGCTTGTGTAGGCTTGGACTTGTGTTTTTCACCTAGAGACAAATATTTTTCAG
The DNA here is from genome assembly GCA_013186435.1 of Turdus rufiventris. NCBI lineage: Eukaryota > Metazoa > Chordata > Aves > Passeriformes > Turdidae > Turdus > Turdus rufiventris. Next base: position 1,920,981 of record PYHW01009916.1, read on the forward strand.
ATCTGTTAAGACTAAGATGCTGAAGCCTGGATGTTTTTGTTTCCATTAATCAGTTTTACTGTCAGTTTTAATTGATTTTAGATATTTAAGTTACAATGTTTAAAATAGTTTAAGGTGGCAGCATTGAATTGTGAAAAGTGACTTGCATATATGCCTCTCGAAAACTACTCATTCCTGACTATCTTGTCTGCTAAAGTCTCTCTGCTACTGTACAGAGCACTAGTTCTTTGCTGATATCAACATAAATTTTTGTATTTATCAAATATTTTAATTTACTTAATGTTGTTCCATTCTATATTCATCATAAGTGATAGAAAGTCAGGAACACTTAATACAGTTTCTGTGCAGAAAGTATCCCATGGCTGAGATATTGTTTCAGTTCTGATTTATAAGATTCTAAGATTTCTTTAAAAATCTTAAAATTTCTCTCACTTGTCCAGGTCATAAATATTTTTATTTAGTTTTTTTAGCATTTATTATTCTAATAATAAATTATTTCTTCTCTCTTAAAAAAAAAAAAAAATGAAGCAAAGCTATAGTTGCAGAAGAGTTCATTGCACTTCATCACCGATGAGATAATAGACAAGACTTGCTGCACCCAGCAGTTTTCTCGCCTTCTGCTTGTTTGCAGATGGGAGCACCAGAGGAAGCAACTGGGATTTCATCTTACTTGTCAGTCTTCTTACAGATCTGTCAAATGGATTAGCTTGCTAGAGGTGGTGTTGTTTCCTTCCCTGCATTTTTATGGCAAATTCACGCCAGAGTAATAGGGCTTGGAGAGCACTCAGGGCTTCACTGTGTCCCTGAGGCAGTCTTATGTAAATGCTGTGTGCTGGGAGAGTACAAGAACAAGAGAGCACCTGTTTGCAGAATGTTTGGGGATTTCACCCAAATTCTCTAGAACTAGGGTGGAGATCTGCCAACCCACTGTGTCTCTTCACCCCAGAAATGTTGCACAGACAGAACAACTGTGCAGTATTCTGCAATGATTGCCTCTTAGTGGCTGAAATGTTTTCCTGTGTGTAAATAGGATGGATTTAATATAGAATTGCTTTACACTGGTGCCCCTAAGAGTCCTAGAAAGGCTTACTTTCCTCCTGAGAAGGCCCTCACACCTGCAATGCATATATCACCTGTGTACTGTTCAAATGAAATTTGTGGGGTCCTTTGTGCTATACAGTGCTCTTACCTCAGTGTCAACGATGGTAACTCTCAAGCACAGGGTGGAAAACAAGCCATCTCTTTGGGAAGGAGATTTTAATTACCTCTCACCCTAGAGAGAACTGTCCTCCCAGGTTAGAGCAGAAGGTATTGGAAGGGCACTGTGGGAAAGATTAGCAAGAGGCTCCTTTACCAAGCCACGGTCGCAAATCAATAGAGGCTTTCAGCTGTCAGTGCAACCAATCCCTAAACCATGAGTGCAAATATTTACTTCTACTGAAAACAGAGAGAATTTACAAAAAAGAGAAACATATTTCCATTCCTTTATTTAGTCATTGAATCAATAAAAATGATTTGGGGATGTGAAGAATTCAAAGTGCTCCAGGATAGTACTCACTTGAGTATACAGCTTATTTTCATAGACCAAAGCTTTCACTCTGCAAGGAGGAAAATATCAGCACGGCAGGTCACTCTCAACATAAACACTTCTGAAGCAAAGAAGCAAATGTCCTTTAACATTTAATTTTAATCAGATTGGACCTGTATCTCTCCATAACGTTTAACTTGCTTTCCTTTGTGCAACAGAAAGCGTAAGGCTGTCGATAATTTTGAAAGTACCCATTTCTGTGACACCTGCATGATATTTTTTAATATTTGCTGAATTGCTAAGGTTCATGGTAGTGGAGTATAATGCGCAATAAATGGCTTTTGTGGCTGATTAAATGCCAAAGTGAAGTGGAGGTATTCAGCAACTGCAAAAGCCGTATATTTAGTATATGCCAATGCCATGAACATTATTCCTGTTACACAAGATTTGCTGTACCCTAATGTACAGAAGTAGAAAAGAAATTGTTTCCTTTTCTTGTGAGGGTTGCAATTGCTGTGCTGCTTCAATCTCACACTTCACACTGATATGACATTTGAGAATGTAGCTAGGTTGAGTGGCTTGAGAAAGAGGCTGGTTTACACAGTGAATAATTATTTAATGGAGTTCTTTGTGTAAGAAAGGCATTATGTGGCTGGGTATACTGAACTAAATTAACTCTAGTATGCAAACATTCCGACTTTGGTCTTATAACTTTTGGTAGGAGGACTTCCTTTTTGCTGCTGGGGTTCTTCTTTGAGGATTTTGGCCTGGAAAAGGCAACTGTAGTCTTTATTATTGGTTTAACCAGAGATTAACTACCTCATATTGCCTGTATTTCTCCCCCTTACTGACGACTGCCACCAACTGGACCACTGACAAATAAAAAGCTGCAGCCATTTTCTATCTTCCTTCATGTAACTTTTTTCTCAAGATAGAAGATGGCATGAGATGTGCATAATCCTGATGTTTCTGTCCAGGGAAAACATTTTTTTAGTGTTTATAAAGAGTTTACAAGAGAATGATTTCCTCCTGGTTGGATGGAATAAATACCTCATTGACATATAGTTCTCATGCTGTGCTATTCCTTCATGATAACATCATTTACAGAAATGTCTTGCAATTTGATTAGATATATAGTGATAATATATGTTATATATGTTACCTGTGAGGAATGAAGAGCTGCGGTGACTCTGTGGGACCTAACTGCCATTCTAATTTCTTTTTGTTTGTTTTGCTAATTGATTAAGTAATGTCATTGATTTTCCATGGATTGATTATTTTTCTGAAGTATTTCCTCATGAGTTCTTGACTGAGGAAGGGTTATAGGCTTTTTAATTTGACTTTCATTCATGTTTGTTGTTACCCACAGAGATGACAGTCTCTTACTTTACCGTTCACCTGCCATTCTTTGTATAGAAGAAACTGAAGCAGATAAAGCTGCTATTCCACCCTTCAGACTGTACAAAGTCATTCGTTTTCTGTCCACAGTATCTTCAAGAGTTGCCATCTGTACTCTTTCAGTGCAGTAGATTATCATTTATTGCAACAGTGATAAACTTTTCTAGTAGCTATTTCTCAAATTTCACTACTAAATTGGATGTGCAACTGTGCAAACACAAATAAACAAGGTTCTATTTTTATAGTTGTCTTCTGTTCTTCATTAGCCCAGAAGCTGGATAGTGGACTGCTAAATGCCTGTTGTTCTGTAAATAGGCTAGGTTTAAAATACACAGGAGAAAGATTTCAGCTGTAAGAAATAGATATCACTGACACATTTAAAGCAGCATACTCTGTAGTTACAGTTTGAGTATCATGCTTGAAAAAAAAGGTGTTTTCTTTATACATTTTCTATTTCCCACAGAATTAGTTATAGGCACATGTTCTGGAGCTGGGGTTTTTTGTCTCACACATTAATGTTTGCTGTCCTGTGAAGTTGATTCTGATTACAGAATGTTGGATGCAATGCTAATTACTCCAAGGTCACTGAAGTCAATGCTAACAGTGAGATGATCCTTCAGTGTTCCTCCTCTGCAGGTCACTACATGGCAGAGAATGAGGCTGTGAAGACCCTTTCTCTGTTCCAGGTTTAAACTCCCTGTTGTTATTTCATTCTCCAAACCCTTCAGTCTGCAGTTTCCCCGGAACATAATTTGGAGAGTAGAAACAACCCTGATTCCTAAACCTTGTCTGCTAAAGGGGGATGCAGCAAGCCCAGGTAACAGCCTCGTGCTGGGAAAGGGAAAAAAAAGGGCTTGGACTATGTTCACCACCCTTTCAGTTTTATGCAGGTATGCCTGGTGCATCAAGGAAACTGTTTAGATGCAATCAATCCTTATGTGAAGATTGCCTTGTAATGCTGTGAAGGTCAGGGAGACCTTGGTTCATTTGACACATAAGTGCTGCTTGAGTGACTTAGGATATTTCAACACCCATAGGAACAACCTTAACTTGCACACCTGAGGTTTTCCACATGTTAGGACTGTGATTTCTTGCACAGCTTGCTCATTTGGTATAGATTATACAGCAGGGTTTCATTGGCATCATCCCTCTGCCTTTGATAAAGTTGAAACACTCTAGTCTGGTATTTAGGACCATAAATGTTCTTTTGTTTTTCCCACTACTCAAGCAAAGTTCTAGGAGTTTTTGTAGTAGCAGCTGGTTACTGCAAACTTGATCATGCTGTTCTGTGGCAGTCCTTGCTGAAGCTGGGTGTAACTCATGTGTAGAGTGTATGAGCAGAACCATCAGTGACCTTTCTCAGAATTTGCACTTCCAGTATGATCCTGGCTCTTGGTTGAACGCACAATAATTTCTGTTAAGACAGATAAGAATTTAGGAGGAAATTAAACTCTCAGCTATTCTAGGGGAGCTGGGAGGTTCTCAGAGGACTATAGTCCAGTGGCTGGAATGCAGAATTAGGGTAGCAGGCCTTTGTTTGGACTTTTGCTTCTTTCTGAGATGTGATTTAGTCTGGGATTTAGTCTCTATCTCTAAAACTGGAATAATAATATTTGCAATTTGAGACTTACAATGTGCTTTGAGACCAACAGTGAAAAGCTCTCAGTAGTGTATTTATTACATTCTGTTTGTAGAGGTTACAAGCAGTATCTAGGAGAAATGAGAATAAAATTAAGCCAAAAGCACTGATTTAAAAGCAAACTGTTGAAACCAGGCCTGAACAGTAAAACAGCTTACATGTGCCAATGCCTCTCCTCAGATAGCTCAGAATTAAGTTGCAGGGTTCCAACTGCTGTCAAAAAAGGAAAAAAATTCCAAGGTTATAACTGTTAAATGGGGGGAAAATGGCTAATTTCTGTCTCTTTAAATTTTGTGGTGGAGAAAATAAGGTCCTTTGATCTTTAAATGAAAGCTTCCAGAGTCATTACATTGAATCAGTTAATCTCTCCCAGTAGTTACCTTATTCTCTCTTCCTCATGGGCATCCTCTTTCATGGTCTCAGTGCTGAGCTTCAAATCAATGAACAAACTGTTACTGCTTCCAACACAGCCTGTCTAGTGAGCTTTCCTGCTTTCATGCATTGCCAAGCTCTTACCTCAAACCTTGGCACATCCAAGAGCAGAAGAGGTCCAGTAGTGCCGCATGTGTGTTAACCAGGCTGGCTCCATCATGTCCATTTATGGGTCAGGCAGTCCCTTGCCTCTTGACAAGAAATGTTTGTGAGGGATTGCAGGTCCTGTCATTCTCAGGTGACACAGGTAATTCTAAGCAGCTCAAGTGACACAGCAGGATTAGGGAATATCCTTGGTCATCCCATTACTTAGTTAAACAATTATAAACCGAAGCAATAACAGATCTTCATATCTTTGATATCTTTGTGTGAGACAACTGTTCCCAGAAAAAAAAAATTTGCACTGTGTGTGCTGCTGGCTGAACATACTCTTTGTTCAGAATAGTTTTTATTTCTCTTAGGTAAAAAAAAAAAATATATATATATATATATGTACACATTTAAGAGATTTCCTACTGTAAGCCCCACAAGGCATATCTGTTACTTACATTTTGAACTACTGTACCTGTTAGAGCACAAGAAATGCTGTGACGTAGCACTTGAGAGTTTTTTCAGGTGTTACCAGCTAGTGCGCACACTGTGTGAAACTCAGGAGCTGAAGTTAAGGAGCAGCCTCTATTCTCTTGCCATGGTATTAATCTGTTCCTTTATGTGAAGGGGTCACAGGGTATGGTGAATCTTGCACAAGTCGTATTAGAATGATTTTGTGGATTTAGACGTAGAAGTTAGGCATCGAAAATGAAATGTGATTAGAAAACAACGTATCCTCTCTTCCAGGAAATAAGTTTTGGTACAAAGGAAATGTTTTGAGACAATTTTATCTTCTGGGCGTGTAGTACCAGGTATTTTTCTAAGCAGCTTGCATGCAGCTCTTTTATTAGAAGCCACCTTGTATTAAGCAAGAAGAAGACTTTTTTCACCAATAATGACAGATTTGCTTTATTAATATTAAGATGTGAAATATCTTCACTGAGACAGAATTTCAGGATATGTACTTCATCCCTGCATTTCCAAGAATTTTACAGCCTGCCTTCTAGTTTCTGACTATGTATTGCTACTTTTCTTTGTATTTTCTTCCTGTGTTTCAACCTGTGTCTCTTGCCTCTTGCCCCGTTCCTGGGGTAGGCCAAAAAGGCCTTGACCCTTTGTAAGTGCTGCTCAGAAATAACAAATATCCCTTTGTTACCAACACTATTTTCAGCACATATCTGAAATAGCCCCATACGAACCCCATTGTCCTATGAAGTTACCTTCCCAGCAAAAACCAGCACATACTTGAAAACTTTTTCTGTTGTCTGTGATAGTTATCTATTCTTCTGTTTCCTAAGCTTATCGCTACATCACACGAAATACTTCAAAAAGAGAGCTCTGCTCAATGTTTGTGAGAATGGGGCAGGCTCAATTTCTACCTTGTGTGAAATATTGCAGTGCTTTGTCGGTGGCATTTTCTTTATTTGTTCAAACATGATTTGGGGCCAGAAGCAACCGAAATCTGAATACAGCATTTGATAATTAGCCAGAGCTAAGCCTTTCCTATGTGGGCACCAATAGTCTTGGTTTTGCTGTCTTTACTCAAGATCACCCTGTCTCTAATACTCTGTTTAATAGTATTCCAGAATCTGTTATCAAAATCCTTCAGCTTTCTCCAGCACTTTGCTGCCAGCTTTCTTACAAGTCTGATGGCCTAAGAGGTCCTTCTTTACCTAAAATATAGCCTTTTGTAATCCCATTAAAAAAAAAAAAATCTGTTTATAAATCAAGCTTCTCTGTTTCCATGGCTGTGTGTAATTGTGCATATACATTTTTAAAGATACTTATTTTGGAGACTGAGAGAATTAAGGAAAAAGTTCAAAATAACTGAAACTAAAGTATTGTGGTATTACTTTTTAACATTTTAGTATTTTCTTTGTTTTACCTAGGTTTTAGTCATATGTAGGTTTTAGGCATATCTAGGTTTTAGTCATATGTAGGTTTTCTCCATTTCTGTGTTCTTTTCTATGTTGGATTCAATCCTTAATTATCCTGTGCCTGGGAGGAAAAGAGACAGCAATTGTTATAGATGAGTGGGTAAATGGCAAGGAAAACCAGTCCCAGAGCAAAGCAAAGCTTGTATGCTTCCTGCACTGGGATTTCTAGGGAAATGAGTATTGATAGATGCTTTTACACTACCTTTATGAAACTCTGAGATTTTTAATACAAGTTAAGTTGCATGTCCTCATTGTGCCAGGCTCTGTCATGATATCATGGCAAAAAGCCTTAAAAAAAAAATTTAGAACATCCATGCACTTTATATGGTGCAATCATTTGAGTGTGATTTTTCAGTGGAGCTGGCAAGAATAAATATATATAAATATGCTATTAAAAAAAAAAAACACAAAAAACCTAAGAACTTTAAAAATCTCACCTAACCTCAATTCAGTAAGAACAAAACCACAATAAGAGTAGCAGTATGTGTATATATATGTATACATGTGTTTGTATAAATCTATAAAAAACATGAATTCTGTATGTAACTTCCAATCATTTTGCAGTAAATTTTCTCAGTATAATTTCATAGTTATTGAAATGGAAAATTGTCCCTGTTATTTGTCTGATACTTACCAGTGTAATATGTTAATTAAAAATAAAAGGGAAAACCTGCCAATTTTGTCATGTGGAGAGTGCAGAAAAATCTGTTTTCTTATAATCCAGTTGCATCTTTTTGAAAATGGTGGGAACATTAAGTAAGATTCCTTTTTATTCTGCCACTGGTAGTAGAGCATGGCAGGTAATACACCCTAAGAAAATAAGTGACAGTTGGTGATACTTATGATAAGTATTGTACTTCTGTTAATGCACCTGAACATGTCATGGAATTTTGAGTGATGTGGAATTTTGGGTGATAGAGTCATATTTTACTGTTGAAGCAAAAGAATATTTCTCAATGGTTACAGCTGTTACTGTGGACCTCACTAAAATCAAAGATTAGATTTCTAACAGATTTTCCTTTAAAAATAGCAGTCTGTTTTGATGGAAAATAACATCTTCAGACCCTATTTGTGTCCATCTGTAGCTAGCTCTTTCTGTATTTCTGCAATGTGACTGTGACAAGTCTGTAAAAAAACTGTAAAAAATTATTTTCTTTTTTTTTTTTTTCTCTTTCTTCAGGTCTCCTGGAAGCCTCCTCTGATTCCAAATGGAGAAATCCTTAACTATGAGATTCGCATGCCTGACCCACGCATTGTCATCGCTGGGAACCCTTCGTCAAGGTTGAGCCATTTGGTGACTAACCTGGTGCCCTACACGAACTACTCAGTGACGGTGATAGCTTGTACTGGAGGTGATGGCTTTCTAGGAGGCTGCACAGAGAGTTTGCCCACAAGAGTGACCACACCCTCGACAGTTCCTCAGAGTGTCAGTCCCTTGTCCGTGATTCCAATCAGCGAATCCTTCATCGCCGTCTCTTGGCAACCCCCACTGAGGCCCAATGGTCCCCATCTGAGGTAAGCTGAGACGGAGAGAGCAGTTTGCTTCTCCTTACCTAAATCTGACCCATAAATTCTGAGTGGTGCAGACTTTGTCATGTGATCTCTTAATTTTGGATTTAAAAAAATTCCTCTTTAAGGCTCAGAGAAGAGCCAGGATTATTCAGGGCAAGTGTGTTGTCTGTGCTGGAAGACTCTGGGTCTCAGATCTGTGCTGTGAGAAAACAAAAGGAGCGAGCACAGGATATTTACAAAATCATAAGTGGCTTGGGCTGCAGCATCAGACTCTTTTTGGTGACAAGTTCAGGCAACAAATTCCACCAATAAAACGATGAGAAGAAGAGATCTCTGTAAACATGAGTAATTAACATATCCAATATTCTCAGTGCTCTGAGTTATTTCACATGAAGAGAAAGTGACCATTTGGAAGTATGATGACGTAAAATAATCTTCAAAAATTTAGTGATTAATAAATTCTAAATGAGACGGTGCATGAGAAAAATGTAAGTTAAAGTGCAAGAAGTGTGAGGGTGTAGCCAAAACAGGAAATGCAAGGAAGTGCTGGATATAGCAGACTGGGTTTCACCACAGCAGCCAAAGAAAGGAATCTCCTCTGAGATTTGTCTGGAATGATGGGATGGAAATTTTGACTTGAATGTTGAATACTGAGCCTGTGTGTGTGTGTAGATATACATTTATAAAAAAAGTATGGATTTGAGTGCATAAAGGTTTATAAATACAAATATATCTTTATATATACACAATAAAAAAGTGTCAAATCTTTCATTCTAGTGCTTTAACGTATCGTGAAACATTGTGCATGGAATTATAGCTCTGTACTCCATATGTTCTGGTTAGTAGCTCTCTTCTAGGCGCACTGATGGGTTCAATAATTATCATGTAATGCCGTTTCAGTTGCGTATGTTATTACAGCACAGTAGCTTGACTTTTTCTTCAGGCTTAATTAGGACACACTACAACTGAATGAAATGATGATTGCTCTACAGTAAAATTTGAAGTTTCAGAAAAGCAGTGTCTGTTATTCTGGGGTTAACAACATGACCATTTTACCATAGATTATTGAAGTAATTCAGCACGACCTACATCTGCAGATTTCATTTCTTTCATGGTGTGCCATGCTGCCCTCAACAAGAACAACCACTGAAGCAGCTGCTCTGTACAGCATGATGGAACAAGAAGTCTGCAGCAAGCAGAGTAGCAGCAGCAGCTGCCAGTGGGGGTGATTTACACATGATCGCCACTCAGTGTTCAAAAAGATTTGATGTTTTTCAAGACTTGTCTATGAAATATATTGGACATAATATGCCGGGATATTTTCTTATAAAGCTGTAATGATCTGTCTTTGGGCTGACACTGATGAACCACTCATGTGAGAGCAGTTCTTGTTATAAAATAATCTGATTTTTTTGGCAGAGTTGGAGTTTAATTAGTTTTTGCTATTTAATTTCTGAAGTTATAATCCGAACTTTTGCAGTAATTCGGTTTGGTATCAATAAGTGGCACGATGCTTGCTTGTATCTGTTAAGGATTATTCCCTAAACTCAAGGGCAAAATTTGTTGGAAGTTATGCATGTACTTCCTAGCTGCTAGAGAGCACAGGAAGTGTCAGATCTCTCATAAGAGCGTCACAGTTGATTTCTAGTTCTGAAGCACCACTAAATCACTATGTGCAGTACCAGTTAAATACCTCTTAATTCAGGGTCTCAAATCTGGGGTGGTATTGTCCAACATGTCCTTATCAGACTGGAGATGATCTTAACTTGAAGAGGTGTCAAATTACACACAAAGCCCTTGGTCGGCATGATAATCACAACAGAGTAGTGACCCACACTAAAGTATTCTGCAGAATATGCAAACATTTCCACAAATGTGCATTTAAAATTAGAATGTTTAAAATCTGCCTGAGTATCCACATACTTTTGTCTGGAATTTAGCAGTAAGCACCTTTCCAGAATGGGAGGCAGGGACAAGATGAAACAGAGCAGCTCAGCACTTAAGAGAATCAAGTTATGTATTTAAGTGACTATATATGCATATGATCCTAATGTGCTGGGATAGCAAACTGAAACAATTATTGAAAGAATAAATTAAACAGTCCTGTGGAATGTAATAAAGAGTAATAATCCTAAAGATTTTGAACAAATATATCTAATTTTGTTTCTTTTAGAGTGTAGTTTCCTTTGTAATCTGTAGAATGATTAGGAAATGCAAACTATAATATTATCCCCCTTTAGTTTGTGTAGGCACTAAGTGATCTAATTTTTGTTAAATTCCATAAAGGTTTTGTATGAAAGATGATGGAGAGTGTGTGATGCAGCCTGAGTGGAAAGCATGTTTTCCAAATCAGGCAGTCTCATGGCTGACCTGATGAAAGATGGGCTTTGGCTGACCTGCTGTTTGGAACAGAGACAGGAATACTGCTTCAGATACCAATTAAAACCAGGATGAAATAGTTTGGTCTTTCAAGCTCACATCATGAATTTCTTCCCAAACACAAAGGTGCCTTGCTAAGGTCTACAGATGGCTGGAACAGTTAACTCATTCTGTGCCTGTTATCTCCTATAATTTACGCCGTGGTTATTTGCAAACACATGAAGTACAAAGACACAGTTAAGGTACTACTAATAGTAAAATAATAATGGCAGTGCTCTTTGTTTCAGTACATTTGCAAGAAAGACACATAATAATTTTATGTTCTGAAGCAACCTCTGCTTATCATGCAAGTCTACATAAGACGCCCTTATGGGCTATTTGGACTTGCTCCTGATAACCACAAAGTTTAAAATCCATAAACCATTGAATAAACTAGGGTTGTTTTTTTTTTCAAGTGGAAATTCTTCATTTTCCATTTTCAAAGTTGTTTCTTTTATTTTTTTAAGTAATTGAATGTTTTAAATTTTAAATCACAAAACATTAAAAAGAATATTTATCTCAGGAAGTTTACAGCTGTAAAAACAAAATAATGTGTGGCTTTAAAAAAAAACCTGGTTGGCTTCTTCTTTTTTTTTTTTTTTTTTTTTTTGTGTAATAACATTAGTTGAGATAATCCTGGTGTTCTGCTTGTCTTTTGTGTTAGATATGAGCTCCTGAGACGTAAAATCCAGCAACCACTTGCGTCAAATCCCCCTGAAGATTTAAATCTGTGGCACAATATTTACTCAGGAACTCAGTGGTTTTATGAAGATAAGGGTCTTAGCAGGTGAGATTACAAAAACTATAAAAACAAATGCTGGCATTTTGTATAGTGTATGTTTAATAGTTCAAAGTATTTCTTGTGTCTTTATGTAGTGAACATATTAATTATGTAATGAAATATTTTTTGTCATCATCTTTGGTGTTAATCATTCTAATATGCAGGGATTTATTATTAGTGTGTCATTCTCAACTCATACGTTGTTTCGCTTTGAAAAACAAAATAAAAAACTCATGAAATTTTAGCATCAATATGCTCATGCAATCAAACTATTTAGATTTATGTGTACAGCTGTTGTAGATTTGCATGTTGTCAAAGTTATAGCACAGGCAGAATGCATGTTTGAGGGGAAACATCTGAAAATTGTTCTCAGCAAGGTTTTTTTTACCTGATTTTGTTGTGTTAGCTTCATCACCATTAAGTTCAGGATGTTTAGAGTAGGGAAATGGAGTGTGTACTTTGTTCCTCAGTTTGTAACAGACCTGTGGGGTAGAGCAAGACATTTACTCTTGATCAACCTTAGTTTCTGCATCTTGAAGTCAAGGCTATTGCTCCTTAAGACAAAACACACAAAAGAATAAATTGTAATGGAAGATTCAACATGGATTGTGCATTGGGTTTTTTTAGGTAAAGTCTCAGGAAAACCCTCATAGATGGTTTCAGGGTGTGTATGCTCTGTGCGCTGGCGTGCTTTATGAGAACTCCATGTAAATCACTGACCCTGAAAATCTGTACTTGCCTTCTGCTTCTGTAAAAATTGTGTGAGCATCCCTCCTGAGCACAATGGGAATCAGGAGAACGTGACCTCTGCTTCTGTCAGAGACACACCAAAGCAACCTGAGGGCTGTTGACTCTTGCTTGCTTCTCCCTACTTGCTGAAAGTCACTGCTCATTTCCCTCCATTGCAATAACTGCTCACAGAGCTGTTCTTGTAGCATTCCTGCCCAAGTGTCCATTTCTTTCTCTCAGCTGTGCTTGAAAGTCTGCATAAACTTACCTTTGATTTTAGCTTTGCATATGTTAGTGGTGTAGCATATTTTAGTGTGTGTTGCTGTTATGTCAACAATTCAGAAGTGGCAATGCCTTCAGTCAGAGTCTCAGGTCATTAGGCACCATGGCATTTTGGGTTGAATGAGCTATGGCCAAAAAGTATGCCTAGCACTTGGACACACCTGAACACTTCTCCTGGGGAAGGTTCTGCAACCCGCAGCTATGTTTTTGCAATTAACAACTCAGGATGAATTTGTGGCTGGAGAGAAGATGCTGTGGAGAGGGTCAAGCACTCAAGCCTTATTTTTCCCAAATGAAAATTAATATATCAGCATTTATTTTTATTTATCGTACTTTAAGCATGTTTCAGAATCACTCATCTTGTCAGATGGTTTCTTCATTTCTAATAGGCTACGACAAACTCTTTTTTTTTTCATTGTTGAAAACATGGATAAAAAAATGAATCACAAATTCTCATCAGTAAAGTGCAAGACTAGAGCCCTTTCTTTTTCTATTTTTGTATTGTGTGCTACAATGTCCAAGAAAAATCTAAGTGTTTGCAAGTGACAGAAGATGCAGAGAGAGAAATAAGAAGTCTTTTGTATATTTTTCCTGTTCATCTATGCACAGAGTTAGAGTTGGAGCTAGTGAGTTACCATTAATTTGCTTTCTTCTCAGTGAGATTGCTAAAGCCTAGATCTTTTTAAAATCAGGGTGCTATAGTAAAGCATCTAAAATAAAAAAAAAAAATAAAGTATCTATACATTGTGGGTATCTTTTTTACTAAAATCTCTAAATATTAGGCATTTATTGTATGCTCTTTTATTGCATCTGTAGACATTTATCCCACTTTAGTGAACATTTGTACAAGATAATCCTGAGTTTCTGTCTTAGTGCAGTTTTGTGTGAGGCTTTTTATGAGGAAATTAAATTTGAGATTTTGAAATCTCACTTAAAGTACATTAATATGCCTTTTGCTATAGGGAAGAAATGATGGGGCAACAGTCACTTGGTTTACTAAATACACATGTAGTTCTTAATAAATCTTGTAATTGGAATATGCACAGTCCTGAGGAAAATTACTTTAAGTGAGTTTGAACTGCTAGGTGCCTTTTTGGGATTTTTTTGTAGTAAAGAGTCCTGACTGTGTGGTGAATCCCTTCTACAAACGAGACTCTGTGAGTTAAAATCAATGGGTTTCCCAAAAGAGGGAAAAAGCCTCATTTGATTAAATTCTGATCCAAATTCTGGCAGGTTGCCACCGCTGTAATTACATATTGAATTGAGCTATAATCTCTCAACACCTCAGAAGCTACAACTATGAAGAAGTGAAATAATGTGTTTTATTTTTGTTACCATGTTAATCATGCTGAATAATTTCCACAAAATAGATGCCTCTTACGAAGTTTTCATTGGTGCATACCATACAGATGAATTTTTGTGCAGGGGGAAAGAAACAACAAAACTTTGGCAGGGGCAGAAGGTTTATAGCAAATATTTTCTATGTCTGTATTTTTCATTCCATTTAATTATTTTTAAAATGTCTTAGGTACACAACATACGAGTACAAGCTCATAGTGCACAATGAGGTAGGATATACATCAAGTGAAGAAGTGATAGCTACTACATTAGCAGGATTGCCAGAGAAGGGAAGTGTCCTTGTTGCACGTGCTGTTAATCACACTGCTGTGGAAGTGGAATGGTCAAAACCAAGTAAGTGTTCTTACTGTTTATTCCAGTAACTAGATGTTAACCTGCCATCACTTACCATGGCCTGCCTTGCTCTCAGAGGAAGCACAGTCCTTGCCTTGATTTATAATATACCTAAATGTCCTTGAAAGGAAAAAAATAAGGAAAAATACGTGGGCATTTTGCTGTTTCTCAGTCATGTTTATATTTACTATATGCTCTTTCTGCATAATGAGAATAGTGAAATGAAGAAATAATTAATGCAAACTCATGAGACATGTATAAAACTGTACTACACAAAATCCTGTTGTCTTTGTGGCCTATTTCATCCCTTTGTATAAAAATTGACATCGACATTCCTTCACAATGAGAAGATTCCCTTTTTCTTTCTTTATGCTCTGCTCCTTAAAATGAATTTAGCCAATTTCTCTAGTTGGTTCGTTAATACAGCAGTGGGGAATTTCTTCATTACTTAAATGCAAATGATACTGTAAGGACTGGGTGCTGAATTGCAACAAATGTAGTCTCTTTATTTTATAATTGCATGCCTGAAGTAAGCATGCTTATAAAAACTGACAAATGTAATAGATCTGAAGCAGCTCACTGAAGTTTCATTACCTTAGTAATCTAAACCCCTGACCTTCTAGATATAGGTAATGCAATCTGGTTTTATTTTCATTCATATCTTAGAAATTTCCTCCATATATATTTGTGAATGTAGAAGGTACAAGACAAGGCCATTCATTATTTGAAAACCTTATCATATTTTATTACTTCTTATGTTACAAATAAGCACATTAACTATTTTGTATATCAGTGTTTCATTCTTTTTCATAATATTGGTTTTCAAATTAGTTTTTGTTTTCTTTGGGAGCATGGGAACCCTCAATGTAAATTTCTGTGCTTTTGTTCCCTACTGAAAGTTTCTGACTTCTAAGGATTTAGGCCCTTGTGTCAGTACCACTTAAAAATAGTGTATAATTCTTGATTGAGATTTTTGATGACAAACCTATATATTATTAACTCTGAAAATATGATTTTGGCTTTTATCAGTGCTCTGTCCCAGTGAGCTGAGTCCTGTTCAGTAGTATGGTGTGTAATTTCAAGATTTTTGTGTTAGTGCTTACAGTTTTCATAGTAATTATACTTTTCATCTCCATGCCTAGTGGAAAATAAGTTGCATTTAGTCAGACCTGAACTTAAACTGTATGACAAAGGACAGATAAGATAACAGATGACATCTGAATCACTAAAATGGAGAAGACTTGCCTGGAATCTGTGCTTATCCATCAGCTCAGACCAGTGAATATCCTTCCCTGTGTAGCCAGAAAATTGTACTGTTTTTTTCTGCCTTTCTCTGGGGAAGTTAGTGCTGGGTAAAATACATTTCAGAAAGAAATGTGAGGACGTGGGGGTTTTGCCGTGTATGTATAATGCTTCTGAGTGCATTACAGCTTTACATGTAGATGATGTGCTTGTGCTTCTTCTGAAACAATAACACATAGCTGCTCATTGTAGTGTGAATGGCCAAAGTGCCGTCCGGGTAAAGCTGAATGTCACTGGAATTTATGGCATAGGCACAAGTCCTTTGAATAAATAAAGATTCATGGCTAGAGGAATAACACAGGGTTGGAGTGGGCTCTGGGAAGTGTTGCTTGAAGGGAAGGAGCAAAAAGGCCTGCACACCCCTGCTTGCAGTGGGTTTTACCAATTGATTTGTATATTCCATTGTCTTCAGGGGGCTGTCTAGAGAAAGAAAGCTTTCTCCAGTGTCGGATAGGATGATGATCCATCAATGATTTTGACAAATTAGGAAAAGCAGCCTGCATCACTCCTTGAAAGGATTAAATTGAAGGCACTTGATGGAATATTTCCTTTTTTTTTTTTTTAATAAGAGGGTCTTCATAAAATTTGGTTTACTATTCACAGTGAATGTTGTTGATAAGATACTTCCTGCCTGAAAATGTCCCAGTTGATGTCCCAATGTTCTCCCTTTATTTTCCTAGCATTGCAGGATTTGCAAGGAGATGTTGTTTACTACACCCTCTTCTTGAATTCTACTGATGAGAGAAGATCTCTGAGGATCCAGGCTGATGTAAACTCTGTAGTCATAGATGATTTGCAGCCCAACACAGAGTATGAAATATTTTCTCAAGTTTTTAACGGAGTCCACAGCATCAACAGCGAAGTTGTGCATGTGACTACCTCAGATGGAGGTTGGTTAGCAGTGAATGCAGGCTTGAAATCTGAGAATGAAATGGATTGATTTTTGTTAGGGTTGAGATCAGTCATCCTTCCATTATAAAATTTCCGGTATAAAAGGAAAAAGGTCTAAAACATTAAAATGCTTAAGTGCTGGTTGTCATCATGTGGTAGATCAATAAATGGTCCCACTGAGACAGAAGCAAAAGCTCTAACAGCAAATATTAACCCAGTTTGTTCTCATCTTCTCCTGCATATTCCTGTCTGGGTGCACTAAGTTTGGAACTGAGTTCATATCAATAAATGGTGGAATTTAGAAACAATTAATGGGTTTTTTGAAAGATTTGCTCTGTGAAGCGACGTGCTTTTAACATGGCAGTTGTACACAGGGCCTCTCCTGAGTCGCTGGAAACTCTGGGTGCAAGTTCAACCTCTAAGAAAATTCTTTATGAGTCATTTCTATGCCAGTGGGCAAGAGCAGAGCTGGGGGTGGAGGTTGAGGATAAAATAATAATAATAAAAAAATTGTGCATCTGAAATGTGTTTGGAATGGTCTTTCTAATCTTTTTACTTTATAAAGTCTCATTATAAACATTATAATATCATTACCTCAGAAGCAAGTGTTCCAGGTCATTAGCAAAGCACTTTAAGGGAGGATTCCATTTCCTTTCTCATGCCAAAGGTCAGCACCTTTTGTTTATAAAATAGAATTTATGGTAAGGGCAATTTTTCAATTGGTAAAGATGGGTTCCTATGATAAAAATAGGCCTTTGCATGGTTATTTCTGACATGCTTAGATAATTATGTAATTTAACGCTAAGGAAGGTGTTGGGTTTTTTTCTTTTTCTTTTTAAAATAAATGTTAGACTTCATCATTACCTATAGTAATCAACATTTGAAACCATTTACATAATGGCAATATTGCATATTGCTTCATCTATAAGGCTGATAATGTCACGTTCCATCAGACATAAGGTATTTTGTTCTCAGGTTTTGTGTTAAAAGTAAATGCTCTGGTGGTTTTTTTGTTGTTTTTTTTTTTTTAAGAATTAGGATTGAGGAGACATAAAAATAATATTTGCATGTTGGCAGTACAGATGGGTGAGTAATTTATCATCATATCTCACTGGCCACATACTACTGATGATTGACACTGTGCTGCTGGTATAAAGCATTTTACCATCAGCTCTCATGATTTCTAACTGAGAGTATAATAAGCCAATTTACAGAAGACTACAGACTGTGATAACTTCATCAGAGGAAAGCAGATAAGCAGTGAACCCTTTGCTAAACCTAAATACTAATCTGCATTTGGTTAAACAAGTGCTTTTGCAGAGACAGCTGGAGTTTATTCAGTTTCTTCCTTTATTTCTAGAGCCTGAGGGCATGTTCCCTCCAGAGGTTGTCATCATCAACAGTACAGCTGTACGTGTCATCTGGACATCGCCTTCAAACCCGAATGGTGTTGTCACAGGGTACTCTGTCTATGTAAATAACCAGCAGTACAAGACTGGAACGAGCGAGCCGGGATCCTTTCTTTTGGCAGATTTGTCTCCCTTCACCGTGTATGATATACAGGTTAGAATATATTTTCTGGGTTGTGTGACATACTTTAATTTTGCTTATTTACTTCTACTTGGATTCCCATGAAGAGTGTTTTTTTTTTTCTTTACGCACATGGCCATGTGTTTGCACTGATGCTTGCGTGCATATCCATACAAGAAATATATTAATTTTTAGCATATTTTGGTTTGTGGACACTTTTCATCACAAATTTCCATTATCTCCTTTTTCAAAGTGTCAAAACTCCATTTACTTTCCCCCAAATGCTCTGCGCTTCAGCATTAGCAAAGCCCCTACATATATTACAAAGAGGCAAAGATTCTACTCCTACTCATTAAAAGAAAATTGCAATTGTTTAAGAAACATCAGGCATGCATGATGTATTTGTACAGTGAATAATGATGTTGCATTTGGCACCCTATTATCAATTGTTTTTCCTTATCATTTTGAGGAGGCAGCAGAGCTGATCTCTGAAATCATCGCAGTACTTTCTATTGTCTTAGTATGTGCAACATTTTTCGTTGCTTTTCCCTTTCTCTCTCTTTGCCTCTGCAGTCACATATCTAATGAAAGGCAAAATACTGTGGACAGAAAAATAATAAAAAAAGGAATCTTCTATCCTGACTTTGTATTAATCTCTTCATGAAATGGATTTTGACACTTAATTGTAACTGTTCCTGTCTATTTCATGAAGGCTTGGTTTACATTACTATATATGAGACAAACTTAGTAGTACCATATATACTTCATTCTGAAGATTTGTAACCAGTTACTCCATGCCATAAATAAACATCACAGACAGGCACACTGTAGCAGATTTCTGTGTTCCAGCCCCTCTGAAGCAGCAAACCTCCATCCATGAATACACATATGACTTTCTGAATGCCACTTGGAAACACATTTATCTTTTCTCAATAACAATGCAAATTCAGTGTACTGCCTCACTTATAGACCCTCTATATTAATTTACCATAGCCACCTTCTGTTGCTTGAGATGTTAATTATTCTTCTCTTCTACTGTGCTAGTATTTATATTTGCATCAATGTGATATGTAAAACCAAAATAAGATACCTTCATTTTTTTTTCTTTTGATTAATTTTCTTCTTTTCCTGGAAACAATATTATCTTGGTTGCATGTGCATCTCACTGGTAATCTTACGACATTATTTTTCATTTTCATGTGGTTTTTAATTGGTGTAACTTCCCTTTTGACAGTACAGAAACAATGTTATGATCCTTCACTTTTCCTCTTAGTTTAATCCCAAGAATTGAAGGAAGAAGAATTTATTTCTGTGGCATATTTTTCATTAAAAATTGTATGATTTCTATTTGCATTTCTCACTTTTAATTTACAGAATAGACATGAAGGAACAGAAAACACTAAGAAAAAATTATTTTGTCAGAATATATATAGTAGGAAGAGAAACCTTACTCAAGGCCTCAAATGAAAGAACATTTTTTTCACTATTGTGTACCATGGTCTACATATACATGCAGAAAAACAAGTTCACTGCAACTCTTTTGGTGATAATTTAATAGAAAATAGCAATTAGTGGCAAGTGGCTGCATGTACCCTGCTTTTGTAAATGGTGTGGGAAAATGTGATACTGTGCAGTATATCTCTGGCAGATATACTTATCTCAAAGCTGCAGTATTTTCCTGGCTGTATGGAACCTGTTAAATAGAAAAGAATTCTATCTTGGATGAAGAGAAAGTCTAAACAAGTAGCAGAGCTGAAAAATTTCTGTAGTTGAGTTTGTGAACCTCGTGTTCCTCTCCATCAGATTGAAGCCTGCACGGTGTATGCCTGCGTGAGGAGCAATGGGACCCAGATCACTACTGTGGAAGATGAGCCAAAGCAGCTGTCAGCACCCATTATTCACATAATTGGCTCAAGGTACTGTGCTTTAGGTGGCTTTCATGTATCAGGGAGATTTGTAGCCAGAATGGGGACCAGAATGTAAAGTTACCTTCTCAAAATTGAAAAAGATGCATGAAAGAATTCAGTATACACTTTGAAAACATTTTTAGTGGTTGTTATCTTTGGTCTTGGAGTTTTTTCGCTGAAAGATCAATCAAAGAAGTCTCACCCTTGGTTGATTGTACATACCCATTTGGGTATCACTGTGCTGTGATAATAAATAAGGCGTAAGTGGAAATAGTTAAGAGAAGAAGTGTAGTGGAATGAAAATTATCACATTCTGCTGTCAGTTAAGAAGAGGAAGATTAATGTTCAGGGAGCAATGCGATGTTGATAATGGAAACTTAGAATAATTCTGGGTAAAAAAAAAGTCACCTATCACAGCAGTAAGAATTAGTAAGCTATCTGAAAAGGTGTGCATATCTGTGTCTCCTTGAACCACTGCAATCTTCCTGTCCACTACATCCACAGGCATGGGCAAGTTTCTTAATTTTAAAGGCAGCATCAAATTTGCAGTCCTTAGAAGCAGCCAAATAGTAACAGTGATTCTTTGGGAGTTAATATCTTCCAAAGACAAAGTAAAACTCAACTTGCAAACACATTTTTCAGAAATACACCAACACTAAAGCAGTTAACCTTCTGTGCTTGTGTTTCGTTCTTGTGATTTTTCCACTTCTGGTGGAATATGCTCATTAGAAGTGCTTCTTTCATCAAAGGAAAAAAAAATCTTTTGAAAATAACTAGTATCTAACATCTGAGCCTTCAGAAATGGCCAACAGAATGGAATTGCTTCTGCAGTCTCTTAAGAATTTTGGCTTCCTGTTAGCTATTTGTATATTTTGCTTGAATTGAGCATTTGTCTCTGTATAAGTGTGAAATTAAGCTTGCTGTTTTTCTGTCGCACATATAGATATAGTCAAAGCTTGTTTGATGATAAGAACTCAATTCAGGATCTCATCTTTTGCCCTTGGCTTTAACTTATGTATGCCTTTGTCTGCATTGTCTGTATTTGTCTGTACTGCAAACACTTATGCATGTTTCTGCTATTATATATAGACTAAATATGTCATAACACATGAATGCAAAAGGATCAAAAATGCCTTCCTACTTTATAATCTGCTCAGCCAGAAACAGACTCTGTTTCTACACTGCCTTTTCCTACATGTCATATTATCATCAGCTGTTCTTATATCCCAAAAGAATACTAACTACTGATCGATTGCCCGGACATGTCTGGCCGTGGCCTACATGTGCCCCGGGTAGTTCATTTATTTGCCACGGTGGATTTGCTAGAGTGGAATTTAATCAATAGCTAATTCATTAATTCTGGTCCTCGAGTATGTAGGGATTGTGCAGTATAAAAATGACTGTCTGGCTTCAGCTTTGATTGAAATATGACAAACACTACAGCTGACAGCCTTGGCAGGTGCTGGGCTGAATATGAATTTTGCTTATTTATCCTCCGTAAAAGAAAAAGCTTGGGAAATAAAACAAACCACCAGTTTGTGTGGACAGGAGGACATTTTAATACATATCTGTCATCAGAGAGTGAAAAAAGGCATTTCTAGAGTATAGGCTCATGGGATACCTGAGATATAATAAAGCCTGTGCAGTTTATTGTCTTTAATTGGAATAATGGCATTTTCCCCTCTTCTGAATCAGTTTGGGGGGCTGTATTATTGATGAGAATGCTGTAGGATAATGTCTTTGTAGCATTCACAAATAATTGTTTTAAAATTTGCCTCAAGGTGCTACATGACAGAAATTATAATTTCACCCACCAGCTTAGAAGTCTTTCTGATAGCTGCTCCATCCACACTGTTCTAATGAAGGTTATACCACCAGAGCCATTATAAATACCTTACTTTCCCACCCCTTACACTTAATAACTCAGCTTCAGGCTGAAACTTGGCACAAAAGGTCACAGTTCTGATATAATTATTTTATAATGCCAAACTTCAAATAGAAAAAAGTGTGGGACCCAGTCCTGAAGTGATAAGTCAGGTTCTGCTTTGTTTCTTTCCTGCATTCAGTTTTTGTTGGGGGAGAGGCTGCATTGACCATGTTTAGGTAGAAACAAATACCACTGAAATCAGGTACGCTTTTGGTTTGTTTTGTTTTTAACTTTGACTCTGTAGAAAGGTATAGTATTTTATTGCCCATTTTAGAAAGTTCTCTGGGTACTGAATGTGTGTGGATACTGACTGAAAGTTTGGGTAGTGGAATTAATACTCATGCTGTGCTGGAAAATAGTTCATTCCACTCTAAAACACTCTTCTTCTTTCTCTTTTTCCTTGTTATACAGCAATTCAGTTGTGTGCTTTATTCAAAGGTTGATGGTTCAGAAAACACCGTGGCCTAATCTAGGCAGTCCAGGGAAAATCCTTCATGGATTCATGAAGAAAGGGCTCTTAGCATCTTGGGGGGAACCAGAAACTCTGTCAGGGTATAATGGAAAGCTCAAAGAAGATAAGCTGTGAGAGAAAAGTTGGGTGAATTCTTTGGCTTGGTGTTCAGTATCATGGGACTTTGGAAGGTTTCTATATCTATTGCTGTTTGTGAGTGAATGAGGAGGAGGAATTATTTCAAATTAACATGCTAGCAAAAAAAAGATTTTAGAACAAAATGGGAAAAACATAGCAGTAAATTATTGGGATTATTGTATTTGCTCATGAGTTCAAAGGAGATCAAATATGAAAGTGTCAAATTGCTATGCCTGTTAAAAAGCCTTTAAATTGGACAAATGGAAGGTGAGAAAATATAGTGCAGATTTCAGCAAGGGAATATTGGGAACTAAAGACCAGGGAGTCTGATTTCTGTGTTGGGAAAATGGTCAGAGAGCCAGAAGACAGAGATTGCTCTCCCTGCTCTAGTCATGGGAAGAACAAAGCACTGAAAGGTTTCTCCAAGAAGTTCGTAGCAATAGCAGAGGCGTGATGCCATTTATCAGACTGTCGGGGCTGTGTCATACTGCTTTCTGTAATTATGTCAGCGCTGCATCCACCATACAGCAGGTCCTCAACTCCTGTGCAGTAGTGCTGCAGCAGTTGCTCAGTATGTGTGATCTCCTGATGAGCGAAGTATTTTGTCCACTAGTAATTAATAATAGTGTACTCCCTATCTTAAGACTGTCAGGTGAATCTTGTGGGGTTTTTTGGTTTGGTTTTTTTTGTTTGTTTGTTTGTTGTTGTTTTTTTTTTTTTAACTTCCAGCTCCTAAAAAGTAAAGTCATCGAATCTTTGATTTTGGAATTTAACTCTTGCATGTGATGAAACTAATGGAACATTCATTATCAAGATTCTGAAATGAAGCCTTGATATATCTTTAGGCTTCATTGTTAAACCTTTACTACTATATTGAGAAAAAAAAAAAATTGGGAGTCCTTTCTGCATTATGGGCACTTGCAGCTGGTGATGAAGCAGGCAAACCCCAAAAGTTTATTTCCAAAATCTTAAAATAGTTATTTTTCATGGATTAAAAAAAAAAACAATCTATCTGGAGATGTAAAAATAATTGTCTTTACATTCTTGAGCCGAATGATTTTACTTTTTTCTCCTTCACAAAAGCAGATACACCTTCATGGATCACTTTAAAATTGTTCTTTATCTCCTGAAAGTGCTTTCATGGACTTGTAGTCTGAATCAGATGGTTTCTGTGAACCTGGCTGTGCTGCCTCACCTGCTTCAGTGTTTTCACCTCATTGACAGCAGTGGGACTCATCCAGCATGGGAACTGTCATAAATGGCAAGCACTTGGAGTGTTCTCTGGGCACACAAGGATTATACCCCACCTGTGAGGTGTTGCACATTTTTTACCTACAGTTTGTGAGTCTGCTTCTGCAGGTTGGGCTGCAGCCACTTTCCAAGATAGACACAACTCCAGTGTATCCCACAGGGGGTGGCTGGATAGAAGGAGAGGACAGGCAGGCTCTGTCCCTGTGTTCCTGCAGCTGTATCAGATGCACCACACATGGCATAGCTGCCTACACACTAAAGCACCCATCACCCATCACAAGTGTCCCATTGAATCTGCACCTGCTCAAGAAGGTTTTCAGCTCAGCCTTCATGTGGGGGATGTCAAAAAGCCTTTGCAGTACCATAAAAAGCCTGCTGTTCTTTTTTAAACTGAGCTATGCACTGCTCTTGCTGTGTTGCCATGATTTGCCATGGGGGGCAGGCATCAGAAGGTATAGACATAACTGAAACACCCATAAAATTGTGAAAGAGCCTGCTTGTCTATGAGCCTGTTCTGGAAGGTCGTACTGAGCTTTACCTCATTGGCACTGGCCAGTGAATTCCCCATTCCACATAATTTCCTTGTTCAGCTGAAGTTTTTCTTTACATCAGGCTATGTCCACCCCAAATGTGTATCTATCAAATAATAGTAAAGTGATTGCATGTTAAAGGAAAGAAATACATACTGAGCTCTGCAGAAAAGGCAAAATGTTTAAATCATTGTGTTAATTCTTAGGTTAATTTTCAATTATATTAGGAAGAAATATTACTTGAAAAACTGCAAAAAACTGGCACAATACTCTGAAAATACACTTATGAGAATCTGAATGAAACTTGCAGAAAGCAAATTATTCAAAAATATGACTGGGAATGCTTTCTTTGCTCCTGTGATCTATTCTGTGCAAAGAGCAGGAGAGAGTTACAATGGCATTTATAAAGGTTAAAGTACTGCCCTTCTTTTCCTTTTCTTTTTACTGTTTTTTCCTGAAATTTTTACAATGTATTTTACTGCTTTTCTGCCTTTAAGTGTAACATTATTTAAAAGTAGATGAGTGCATTTGTGTATGTGTTCATGTGTGTGTGGTAGAATAGATAGAGAATACAAAATAGCAATGGATAACATATGGAATTACACCTATGATTCAGATGAAGACCTTGGAATGATAATGGCAACTCTACAAGACACCTATGAATTTATTCCCTCAGAGGTGACATTAATTCCTGGTCTGCAAAGGCTTGTTGCAGTGTGTATTCCTCTGTTTATACCTCAAGGAAGAAAATAATAGTTCACTTATTTTTATTCTGTTAAGATGTCAAAGTTTATCTCAGCACCTGCTGTTTCACTGCAGCATTTTCACTTTAAATTAATGCTGATTTCTGATGTCGCTGGCATTCTGACAGTGACTGTGTAACTGGGACCTGGAGATTAAAAAGAGGTACTTGGAGTCCTCCTATTGATCTACATGTAGCGTTGGGATCTTCTCTCTACCCAAAGAGTCACGGTGAAAGGAATTTGTGTCTTATGCAAGACTCCATAGTGATTATACAAGAAATTAGGTGTTCATTTGAAATATCAGTAGAAAATTTTTATTTCTGTTTCAAATGTCCCTTTAAAAAAAAATAAATTTATTATACTGAATTTTTTGAGGAAATACCTGAACCTTTTTAGTAGTGATAGGCATGCTACAGCTGAGCATGATTTAATATCCCTTAAGGTATTTTCTTCTTTAAACTGATGATGGTCTGATATCAAACCTGAAATCAGCTGCAGGATTTTGTTTTACAGTCTTTGCAGGCTGCTTCAGTAGTAGTTTTGCACTCAATCAGAAGTCTTGAGTCTTAGTTGTGATAAATATTCCATTTTTTACTTTTAATTATATGTCAATGGAAATATTTGAGTCCGGAAGGGAAATCAGTGCTTACTGATGCTGTAATGAGTTTTAATTCTACACTGAAGAATACATCTCAAAGCAACTTTTGTTGTTGTTGTTGTTTTTAAAGCAAGGAAAAGGCAAGATTAATACAAGCTTGTTGTAAGTGATGATTGTGCACAATGTGAGCAAGCTGCACTGGCAAGGGCACAGAGGGAAAGGAGTTATGTAATGAAAAGAGTAAAATGCTGGATAGTTTATTACACTTAAGTTTCCAGAAGTGGGAATGAGATGTCATTTAAACAGCAACATTTAAGGACTTTGATTGTGTTTTCATGAGGTATTAGCACATATTGACACTTTTAAAAAATTTTTCGACGTTTGGTTATTATTAAAACAATTGTGGAATTTGTATATCCAGAAGAAAATTTTAGAAACTTCAAAATGTTTTACTTCATGTGAACTAGTTTAAAAAGGAACTACTATATGCTAATAATTTAATGTTGTAAGTAGCTATACAGGCATAAATACATCCAAAAGTTGAGCAGATGTTGATTTTCTTATTGCAGATCTCTTCAAATCAACTGGGCATCGCCAGGACAGCCAAATGGCATTATCCTGGGATATGAACTCCTACGTAAAGCATGGCAGAAGTGTACTTCATCAAAAACTCCAAGGAGCAGCAAAACTAATAGAATGTGCATCTCATTAGAATGTAAAAAGGATGAAAATATCTGTGGAGAAGTCTGTTATCATCCAGAGTTGGAGGTACTTCTATATTCTTAAGTTATGTATATAGAGAAAAATAATATTTTTAGGAAGGGGTGTGTAAACCAAACCTCTAGGTATCAGAGAAAAGGGAGGGGAGGGTTCTGCTTCTTTTGATACTTTATAATCAAGGCTCTGATAAATACTTTGAAACTTTTTAAAATCAACTACGGATTTTTTGAGCTCATACAAGGATAGCTGCGTGTCAGCTGATGACAAGTGATTCTGTTATTTTAAAGTCTCTGTTTGTTGACTTTATTTTTCCTTTTAGGAGAAATGAATTGGTAAGCATTTATGAATGTGTTCATTAACACTTTGGTTTGGTGTAGTGAAACCAGAAGTGAACCTCCATTGTTTTCATTTATAGCATGGGTAGAAGTAATTTTAACACATGTGAACTGAATTCCTTGCACATGAAGCTGAGCTAGAACCTGTGTTTTAAAAACCCTTAAATATGTTGCAGGTCTGGATGGGGACTTAAGTTTCTCAACTACTGCAAGGACCACCTCACTTCACAACATCAAACTTCTGAAGTTTCTACCCTTCAGAAAGCTTTGCTTCATGTGTATAGTACAGATGTTCATCCCAGGGATTCAGGCTATATAGGTGTTCCCAATTAAATCCCACAAGCCATGGATTATGAAGTTTGATGAGTGTCACCTCTTGAGTCCACTGACAGAGACCTATTGTGACAGATTACATGGTGGATACACATAGATCTCAGTATGTAGTTTTTGCATCCTACTTGGGACAATTGGCACTGAACTGCGAGGAGCTGTTGACTGATTCAAAGGCAGAGAGGCCCTGCAGAGAGACCTCAGCAAATTAAGAGATGGGCAACCACCAACCTTACCAAGTTTAACAAGGGAAAGTGCTGGATTCTGTACCTGGGACAGGGCAACCCCTGCACACAGGTAGCTCATAGGGCTCCTTTAGCATAAAGTCATTGCACTTGACCACAGAAAGGCCACAGGAAATTTCTAGGTGTATGCAGAATTTGAAAAATGGTAACAACCCTATAAATCTTCTCTCTGTGTGAGGAATCATTCCTCAAATCTGGCATGGCAAATGGTGGTTATTAACATGGCTTGCTGGGGTTTTTTCCTCCCACTTAAATTATTCCTTGGCTAAATGCTTAATGACCAGATTCTTCAGGAAAGAAAATCTATTTAGATTCAGCTACAAGTGGGTAACTGTTACATGACAATGATGAGCAACTCTGAATGGGAACTATCATGATTTGTCAGAGGCATTTTTAAATTATGGCTGTTTTCAGGTTAATCTTCATATGAGTTCCTGTTTAGGAGTAGGATCAATAGCATAGCAGGAGTCTGTAATGGTTTTTATTGACAAATGAGGTAGAAAACTCTTAGTTTGAAAGTAAGATTTAATGTCATGAAATAGTGTCTCTATTTGTCAAAGACATCATCACATGTTCTGTGACTAAAGCAAACAATATGTATTCACAAGATTCCCTGTCAGACAAGACAGTAATTAAGGGAGTGACTTATTTGAGGGGTTCAAATCAAAATATAAATTATTCCAGCCAACACGGCTTTAGCTTTTGAATTCTCTTGAATGCAATACTATATTAAATATAAGTATTTATGAAATCTTGCAAGAGAATTATGGGCAGCCCTTTTTTCTAAAAGGTAAAATTATTTATTTCAGGTTTCTGGCAGGGTAGACTTTTACTACATCTTAGCACGTGCATGAATTAAATTTGTATTAAATTAGTTTTAGAAGTTTTCCTCTTCCTTTTTATTTTTTCCGTCTTCATACATGTATGGTAACTCTGAGCTTGGAGAGTGTTCATTTATTTTTATAGCTTCCTGCATTTTTAATTTTTTGTAATTAATTTTGCATTATGTTGTTCTAATGGTCTGTCTGTATTCTCCAAGACTGTGGTTAGAAGTGGGTGCTGTTTGTTAAGTAATGGATATATAATAAATGACTGGAAAGTCCACAGGAAACTGAAGCACTCATGCATAAAATGATATGGGGGTAATTTTTGTGGGTGAATTGATTAAAATTCTCTTCCCAGTGCTTTGTCTGGTTTGCTACATGTACCCACACTAGCCATCCAAAATGTCTGTAAGAGATGTCTAGAGAACTCTTTGTGCCTTTTGTGCCTTCTAAACTGGAGTCTGTCACAGGAACAACATAAGACAGCGGCAACCCTCTCTCATATTTTTATAGAACTCACTGTCAGGCTTTATGCTGGTGTTTGTGGTCCTTGGATTTGGCAGTCTGCTAGATAGAAGTGAAAGGCAACACTGACCAGTGTACACTTGTTCCAAAAGCCTCTTATCCCAGTGCCAGCTGCACTTCATAGTACCACAGAATGGTTTGGGTTGGAAGAGACTTTAAAGACCATCTCATTCCAACTCCCTGCTATGGGCAGGCACACCTTCCACTAGAACAGGTTGATCAAAGTCCCGTCCAACCTGAGCTGTACATTGATTATACAGCCAAATGTGAAGAGATGCTACTGAGAATTAAATGCTGAGCAGCTTCAGTAACGTTCAGATCCAGAACTTCCAAAAACAGAAGTGTTTTGATGATAGACTGGTCAGCAAAAGCAGCCAGTTGTATATAAATAGACAAATGGGTTGTGGAATTCTCACTTTTGCTTGAGTCACTGCACCTTGTTTACAAGACAAAATCTGGATCTAATTTCCCTTTTACAATTTTCTTGAATTCATGAGTATAAAGTGAGAGGAAAACCAGGTCTTTTGTATAAAATTATTCTGGAAAATGGCTTTGGTTATTTATTAATCTTTCCTTATGGATTTATGGATTACTTTTGTGATCATCAGCTTGCTATTGTAAGGCACTGCAGAAAAAGAGGGGGTTGTTATGTTTCAGCTACGTAAGAGATCACCAAAATCCACTCCAGTAAAAGAAATATCAGGGTGTATTGTCAGCGTGCAGTGTGCTGGCTACGCTGGGTCCAGCCAAGTGTTGCAGCTCTGTGAGAAAGGCAGTGGGAAACAGCCTGGCTGCCAGGCTGCACTGCTGTGTGTGTTCTGCATTTGGGATCCAGGTTAGAGCCTCTGTTTGGGACTGCACTCTGCAAATCAACCAACTCACTCACAGCCATCTGGGGAATCTCTAAAAGGGCAAGTGACCTTTTCACTACAAGGGACATGTGTGCATGCACATTCATGGACACGTGCAGGACTGATATTAAGCCCAATGAAGACCAAAGATCCTAAATAATCTTTGCATCAGACCCCTACTTCTTTCTAGTTGTTATCCAGTTTTCTGCTTCAACATTAGGATTCTTCATTATTTTAACTAAAGCTAACACATTGTTCCTAGTATCCTTACCCTGGTGTTTAATCAGACTTGCATGGATTTATTCCTTGAGCAGAGAAAGAATTTAGAAGTATTTTTGAGTGTGTATTTTTGCAGAAGAACTGGGAATACACTCTGATGTTGAATTTTGTCTGCTGTCAGGTGGGTCCCCATGTCCTGTGGAACCTTTACAGTAACAAACTGTGCTGCTTGAGTATTCCCAAGCTGCCAAAATTATCCATCTTTTTCTAGCTGTTTTCAGTAAGATATGATCCATAACTTTACCTGTATGTGAAGTTGTATGAGGTTTGCAGAGCTACTTCAATTAACAAGGGAGTGTGCCCAAGCTTCACTCATCAGGTAGCATAATCTCAGCATCAATAGGAAAGGCATTCCTGTATTATCCATGGAGCTACCAAACTCTGCATCTGTTTTTTACTGACATCCTGGGGTGAAATCAGGAAACAATGAGACAGGTACAGTAAAAATATAATTAAAGGAGTGGTGCAAAGGCTAATAATTTCTGCTTGCTTTGCATCGTGAGTCTGAACATCAATGGTTAAAATGGTCCTGACTGAAGGTGTTAATACAGCTTCAGCACTTTTTATTTTCAGGTGCAACAAGCTGTATAAATCTGTGGTTAATGAACTAATCAAATACAACTGACATTAGTAGGAAGTACAGGCTTACCCCTTTACTCATTGCAATTAATGTGCTATTTATTAAAAACACTAGCAGGTCTGTTTTTTAAGGACAGGAGGAGTAAAACAGTGGCTTGATAGCCAGCCTCAAAAGCTGTCAGCAGTGAAACGCAACACGTCTTGACACTGGTGAAGGGTATCCCATCAATATTTATGCAAAATTTACTATTAATGTTAGCAATATTGTGCAAATTCTTTTCAAGTTCTTTCAGGCTTAGAGAACCTTTAAAAATATTATACTTCTTGTTATAACACACATGAAAGACAAGAAATGAAACTCATTTTAGGAAGATAATATGTAGTGATTTGTAGCAGAATAACAATAATTTCTGCTCATGGATTATAGATCTAAACCTGTATCAATTACCAGAAGAGAACAACTGTTTGAGAAAATAAATGTGTGAGTAACTATACTTAGCTAAAAAGGGTGACTGTGTAGATTCAGAGATAATTTAAGTAAAAAAGAATGAGCCTTGCTAATTTAAAATATTCCCTCTCACATGAGAACATGATGGGTCAATCATTACTCTGGTGTTTGCTCCACAGGCAGAAATTTTTAATGAACTCCTGTAGCTAATAGGAATTCCTGAGAGTGTTTTGTGAATTGCTATTTCACAAAGTGGCTCTGGCAGCAAGCGTTTGACAAGAAGGATAAACATGGCTGCCTAACACATCTGTTTATTTGAGTAAAGCAGTCTTAGCTCAACTGGCATGTGTCCATAAGGCCAGATAATATCCTTCAGCAAAGTCTTCAGCAAGCAGAGGGATCAGGGATGACACAATTATAATTAAGAGAGAGTTGCTTAGATAAGTTTGGACTATTTTAAAAAATTGTTGCAATATTGTGTAATCCTGCCTGCCAGAATTGATATCTAGTGCTCTGTGCTAGTGTCATGGCTGACTGGGCCTTTCTCAGGCAACATAATAAGCCTTTCTTTGTGGCCAACCCTTCCCAGTCCCTGTGCTCCTGCATCACAGTCCCTCTGAGTGCTTGGGCGGGAAGAGAATGACAGGATTGATTTACTTTGTGAGGTTACTGATATTTTTAAGGGCTCCTGTGACAGCTAAGGATGAACATCTTCTATCATTTCCATTGATGGTAAAGATCTTCTGGTTACCAAGTGTATGTTGAACATTCAACCCTCTTCACAAGGGTGAAATATCCAAGCTGTCTAAAATGCTGGTGGCACCATATTTGTTCCCTCCAGGGCTTCTGCTTCCATGTACAGGATAGCACCACCCAGTTGGGACTGTCACATTTAGATCTAAGAGGATGAGCTCATAACAACCTTTTGCCACTGTAACTTTCAATCCATCTGCTCTTCTTTTTCTATGACGCAATTTTAGCATTACTTGAATGGTTTGGGGGTTTTTTATGGATTGGTGATGCAGAATCTCTGGACTGAATATCGATGCAAATAGAAACTATCTCTAGAGGACTGCCAAAAAAATGTTCTTTAACAATTTACAGCTGGCTGCAGAGGATGTTATGAAACTACATCATAATAGCACCAACTGTATCAGTTGGTAATGCCAGAGGAGAGTCTGAATGTGTTTTAGAACTGACTGGGCCGCTCTCTGGAGACTGTCCATAGGTTGAGAAATACTGAGGATCTTATATAATTTTTAACAAGAGAAAAAGCTGCTGAAACTACTGTAACACATATGGATCTACAGCTGAGGATTTTGTGTGGGAATTGAGGAGGAAAAGGAGAGACAGCAATAATGATGCAATCTTACAAAGAGTGTTTCAAACTGAATGCTGTAGAGTTAGTACTAAAATGGCCTTCCTGGTGTTGGAATATGCAGAGCAGCCCTTAGTACAGAGCATTCACAAGGCAAGTGGCATTTCTTAAAACTGGAAGCATCTCATGGGAGGTAAAACGGCTGCTCAAGCATTTGAGCCTCGATAAAGCCAAAGATGTGCATCTTTCTTTATCTGAAAGGTGGAAAGACTCTGTTCAGGTGAAATTTGAGTGGTGGCCATCACTAAAAAGAATGAAAAATGGGATGACAAATAAAATCCATGAAAAGAAGAGGTGGCATTGGGCCAGCAGATCACAGAGTGAGACACCAGATAATCCCAAGGGGCACAAACCAAGAATGCTTGAGGAACATGTGTTTGATCTCCTTTCATGCAGGCAGGTACAGAATTTCTGACTGGCATCTCAAGCTCAGGTTTGAGTTTTTAAGAATGCTTGTAAGTCACTTGGAAATACACAGAGACCAGATAAACTTCTAGATTTCTTTGGAGTCAATTGTAAATGGAGAAAAACTCAGCCTGGAGGGCATGCCAGCCATTTCAAAATATCCAAAAGCTAGGAAGCAGAGAAGAGTTCTAAAGCAGAGTTTTATTTGACATCTTCACTAATGATCTGGAAGAAAGAACACTAGGTTAATTAAATTCATAGATTGGGTTATATTACCAGTGACAAAGTGGACAGCAATATAATGTAATACAGCCTACAGAGATCCAAAATTCTTGGATAGAAAATGACAAAATTCAGCTACGCTGGTAATCTAAAACAGACACTGAATGGGGAATTGCTATGGAAAAGCAGGAAACAGTGTCACAATTCAAAGCATAAAAGTTATAAAGGTTATAAAGCCTTAAAATATAATGAGGAAACAGGAACTTCCTATGTCCTACCTCATGTTAATTGTGGGTTACCTGTTGTTTGTGTATTGTAAATTGTAACTTCAGAACCTAACCTAATACACCCAAGGGTGGTGGAATAAAGGCCATTGAAAAGTAAACAAAACAAAGCATAATTCTTCTGTAGTCAAAGCAAGTTTACATCAGAAAAACAATATTTTTATATGCATATATATTTTAGTAACATCATAATACAAAATAGATGCCCTGTTTCTATTAATGTACATTTTCTAAAGTTTTCTTCTGAGGTTAACATAAAGGTAAACAAAAGATCCTTCAGAGGGGCACTTTCTTTCTTTGTTGCTAAGCTAACCTGATTTAGGACATGGTAAAAGTCAGTAGTGGAAGAGGGCCATTTCAAAAGAAAACTGAGGAGGAACTCTGCTCTAACGTCACTGCTCTCCTGACAACTCCATTTCATGTCTAGCTGGAAGAACCTGATACAAGTTGCACTGACTGTAGGTTCCAAGTTTAACATTTTTATGGTTATTCTACTGACTCTGCTGTATGATTTGCTGGGTATTCAGTGTGCCACTCCCTTGACATAAGAGTAAGTGTACAAATAATTATTTGGTTGTTCAAGCATATAATTGTCTCGACAGCACCTAGAAAGAAGTCTGAAGTTAAAAGACCTTTTCAAAATTAATTTTATATAAATATTTTATTCTAATATAAATTTTATTTTGACAAAAATAAATTCTTATATAAATACTATTTTCTTGAGATTGTTTGAAGAACTGTGTTCATAAGTGTTTGTGTGCTAGAGGAAGAAAATTTCACTTAATTTTAAGTAAAAGAAAAGCCAAGAGCTCATATTAGGAAATACTGGTTTTCAGTTGTAAGAGTTTCATCATAAATGAAAAAAAAACAACCAAACAAACAAAAACAAACCAACAAAAAACAAGAATTGGGAAGAAGAAAAAAAGAGTCATGTAATGGTAGACTAAATCCACTACTGATTTGTATTGTTTGTAGTATTGCAACGAGAGACTCAAACAGCCTGCAAGGCATATGAAGATGATTCATATTAATGGACTATTTTATTAAGGTGCAGTATGGTTGAAGGCCACAGAATAGCAGCATTTTGACAGATAAAGAGTAGTTTATTGAAGTCTGATAATGCTGGAGGGCTCAGAATTTTAGCCAAGTTACATTTTATTTGACTGCAGTCATATTAGTGTCTGCACTAGGATACATGTTTTCATATACGCTGTTTTTGCCAGACAACACATTATGTTCCATTTAACAGATATTGCCTTACTGATTTTCTTTTTTTTTTTACTACTTCTAGGTATGTTGTAATGGGATTCTGCACAACAATAAACCTGGCTTCCAATGCTGTGAGGACAAGTACATTCCATTTATTCTTAATTCACCAGGGGTTTGCTGTGGTGGGCAGATACATGCTGTGCAACCCAAACATCAGTGCTGTGGTGGTTATTACACCAGAGTTTTAGTAGGTAAGAGACAACTCCTCTCCACTGCTTGAATGAAACAAAACAACAAAGTTGATGTATTTGTTAAACCGAGGAGAATGAAAAAAAATTAAGGGTGAGATTTATCAAGATATCTACCTGTCTTCAAGACTAGTGTTCAGTGCAAAGAAAATTGCACTCACGTTGCCTTCTAAACATGGTACACTCTGTTTATACAAGAAAGGCTTAATTGATGAAACCTGATGATTGGGTCATTTCCCAGAGAACTAATTAGTGCCAAACTATACTTAATTGCAGTAAGTGTTGCATAATGGGGAGGGCAGTTCTGCTTAATAGGAACACCATCAGGCAATTTAGTGGTGAAGTTTAGTTCTCTGCTTGACTTGACCCCACATGATTTTCCATAGCCATTTCTGCAGTGGAACAATTGTTAGCATTTGGTGTTGATATTCTGGATTACATCACTTCTACTTGTTTTTACATTGTCTACTCTTTGTTTCTACTAATGTTGCAGATCAAAGTATACCTCCCACGTGCATTAACTTTGATGGTAATTTATCCTTTTCTTATTCTCAGAGAGGTTTGGGAAGTTTGCCAAAACTGCACTTTTGTGTTACTGTTCAGAGTTTGGTTTTCCAGTGTGTTGGTGGGTCATTGTTGACAGGGAAAAGGAGGAAAAGGGGGAGGAGAGATCCCTTTCATGGGGCAGTGTTCAGAACATATAACTCTTTGTAGGCAATTGTCAGGTCAGGAGCTAAAATGCTTCCATTACTCACGAGCTGGCACACATTCCATAGGCTCAGAAACACTTGACATTTTGCCAACACGTTCAGCACATCCCAAGTTCTGATTTTTGAAAAGTAATTCATATATCACAATATTAGAATGCCTTCCATGATGTCATCAGAAAGTGCTATCACATGGAAGAAGCAGAGAAGTGTATTTTGCTGACCTCATTAATCTCAGTGTACTGAAATGGAGAGATTATACTGTGACCTCTGTCCCCATCCAGTGGTCTGTGTTAACTAGCTTAATGTTTACATCAAGAAAGAGAAGCACAGTGGAACAAAATGTCTTATGTCTGAAAGTAGTTCTTGTTCTGTCAGCAGTCCACAAGCATGAAACAGTGAATGTTTGAAAATGTTTGAACATGATTTTTAACAATTTTTTTTTCTAAGTGTACTTGCTACATTATTTTTCTATACTCTAAAGGGCAGCAATATGAACACTGTTGATCACTTTTTTCTTTTTTATTTTTATAAATATGCTAATAACCTCAAGCTAAATGTTAATGTGGGTCATTGTTTGATAAGGATAACAATTAGCTGGTAAGACTGCATAGTAGTTTTTAGAGGGAGGACATTTTCATGCCTAGCTTGGAATGGATCCCATTTTGAGAGGTTAATGAGAAGGTTACTGATCCTTTGTGTCTTATGTCTAATAGTTCTTTCTAAAAAAAAAGGTTTTATTTCCAATAGATGTAAGCTACATTCTGTGTTTCAATACTTTCTCTGTGTAGCAACTAAATTAGCTTCTGAGGAATGCAGGAAAATATGATTAAGTACATAGATGGATTGTATCTATTATACTGTAAAAATTTGCTCTCATCCTTTTTTTTTTTTTGGTTTATTATTGACTTTATTTGATAAAGTTATTCATACAGGAAACTCTCTAAGCATACATATTTCCCAGATGTTGTTTGGCCAGCTCAATAGCTCAGGATGTGCTGAAGCATACTGGGCTGGAGGCGTGAAGATTACAAATTAGGAAGGCAGAATCAGTTTCTGAAACAGTAGTGCACAAAGAAGCGCAAACATCCATCCCAGAACTAAGATGGGAGGCAGAACAAATAATGCTACTACCACCCAGGCACCTCTTTGGCAAGGAATGTGGGGAGAAAGGAAAACACTGTTCTCCCTTATCCGTTACAATCTCAGCACATGTTTATTTTTGGAAAAAGCTGCATTGAGTTTGGAGATCTCTAATTCCTAACCTTTCATAAGAAAAGAACTTGAGATATTGCTTTAAATGAGAAAGATGAGTTTTAATACTTTAATCAACTCTACTACCTATCTTCAATAACAAAACAAATCACTCCTCCTTCCAAATGACATTTGAACCACAGAAAACATTGCAACACAGAAAAATAATACAAAAATATTAAAACATTTGATCAGCTCAAGTGCAGACACTAGTGAATGAAAATTATTACCATTTATCAACATTTTGGAATCCTTTATAGCAGCATGTACTTTGTTCATAGCCCGCAGCTTGTTCCAGTTTACCCTACCCCACCATTACAGTGTCAGTCTGGCAGTCTTATCCTAAGGTCTTTTCCTGAAAAAGCTGATGATTTTGCTTAAGCAGCAGCCAAGTCCACCAATTGTGAGGGTGATATTTAATTTTTAAAGTGAGTTTAATCCTTAAATTCTCTGTGAGATGAAGTCCTAAATGACACTCAAACATGAAAAATGCTTTAAGCATTGTGAATTAATTCATCAAGACAAGTTTGGAATGATTTTGAAGGAGACAAGAAATTTTTTTGCCAAGTAGCCTGGTGGTTCTGTTAAACACAGCAAGAATGTTCTCTCTTTACTGTGTAGCTGCAATTGCAAAAGGTTTTTAGCTGTATAATTGTCATATGCACAGACATTATTTTCATTGCTCTTCTCATCTGTCATGCTTGTCTTTTGATATCTTACAGAGTCCTGACCTGAATTAATGAATACACATTTCTTTAATCTTTATTACAAATGAATATAATATTTCTGTAGCATTCAAAAGCACCGAGTGCTTTCACATGGAAAGTTCTGTACATGAAATTGTGTGAATCCAGACTTGTTGCTATCTGATCAAAGCCTCTCACAAATTTCAAGAGCAATAAATGGTTAAAATCTTTACTTTTATTCTTATATTGACAGGAGAAGTATGCTGCCCTAATGAAGAGGAAAACAGAGTTTCAGTTGGAATTGGTGATTCCTGCTGCCAGGGAATGCCTTACTCCACATCGGGCAATCAAATCTGCTGTGGTGGATCCCTACATGACAGTTTCAATCAGCAGTGCTGTGGTGGAAGGGTCATAAGCATGGACTCTGTCTGTTGTGGTGATGACAAGGAGGGGACTGCGTACAGACCTCTCACAGGTAAGTCCTCAAGAAAAAAAGTCTTAATCTTTCTAAATCTCTTGTGGCAGCAGCCGTTCAGAAGTGACACACTCAGGTTTCAAGTGTGTGTGGCAATTTGTTAAAATGTTGTTGCACTTCAGTCACCTATTTTGGTATACTACAAAATGCTGAGCTTTCAGTAACCTTCTTTGTGCAAAGGCTGCAGGGGCTGAAGAAACCAGACAATTCAAAAGGAGTAAATGATCTTTCCTAATGTCAGGAAACAGGACTGGTCCCTTCAGTGAGGTTAGATTGACTGCCTTGTGCTGCCTTGCATCCCAGTGCAAGGATTGTCCATTTGCTCTGGAAACTGAAGATTGCAATGGTGTCTGCTTGGTGGTCTGTGTCACTCTCTTGTGTTCATCCCTTACATGGGGCTAAACCTGCTGTAGGTTAAATTAACAAAAATTAATCCCCAGGACTCACTGGCTCATCTGGTGTATCCCATTAATTTCTTGGAAACAAAAGGAAATTACTCCATCATCCAGAGGTACAATCCTAACCCCTACTTCCTTATAAAACTGTTTTATAAACTCTGAGGACAGACATTTGAGGTATTATTACAAAACCTATTCAGATATTTTCTATTCAGATATTTTCATGTGTCTTTTCTTTCCACAGTTATTAGACAAATTATATCCTATCAGCCTTAGGCTTCCTCAGCCTGACAAAAAGACTTCAGAAATTATTGTAGTGTGAAAAGGGAGCCTGATTTCAAAACACAGGAATAATGAATGTTTAGTACCATGCTTGGTGTACAAAGCTGAGTGATGGTGCGTGCCAGTTTGAGCCTCTAGTTGTACAGCTACGAACCTGGATCTGAAGGCTGAACTTCTCCTTTCCCCAAAAAATAAGCTCTGTCTTCAGCTAATTTTTTGTATTCCCTGGATCCTTCAGTGGCTCTGGTATTAGGAGCACCTTCATTGGGTGCTGACTGTCAGGATGAGTGAATCAGATGAGTATTGCCATGGTTTCTGTGGTTTCCATGCTCTCCTTCCCTTCCACTGGTGACTTGTGGTGTGAGCTGTGAGCAGCACTGCTTGCATGACTTTAGCTCTCTCTCTCTGTGATCCCTAATTGTGCTTGATCTACAGCATCCATGCTCTCAGTACCAGCTTTGAGCAAAGCCCTCTTGCATAGCCACGCATTGTGCGACTGCCACAAGACAGGCCTGGCTCATAAAACATCTCTTTATGTACTTTATTACTTAAACTCTTTTATTTGCCTGCAGGAGCCCTTTAACAAAATCACATTGAATTGACTTTCTCACACCAAATCAAATCTCTCTGGTCCCAGTTCAGTTGTCTTTGTCAATATGTATTTTATAAATGGAGTGAATTAACAGATGCTGTTGGAACAGAACTGCTGGGGTAGCGTTTATGTTTTTACTGCTCTCTCTGGGCAGATGAGTTGTGTAGGAGTGTAATACAGGTATCTTGGGATGAAAGTTATGTTCTTCATTTCAGTATATATGTATTCTTAACAGGTTTTTTCCCTTAAATACATATATTTAAAAAATCTTTATATCCCTCTTTTAAATATGTGTTTAGCTTATAGTGCTCAATCATTTACACTATTTTTCTCAAGAATGGGTGAAGATGACATTTTTTTGGCTATTAAAAAAGAAAACAGTAGCTTTTTTCATCGCTCACGGGTTTTCTGTGAGGACTTTATGCCATGAGCCAGCACACAGCTGAACACAATTACAGATTTGAAAGATGAATTAACACCACAGTTGAAAAGAGATCATATTCTTTTGCATTAGGCATAATATAGATCGTGGTTTCTTATCATATCATATAGATCATGCTCAATTGGTTTGTGCTTAATTTCTTGGAGTAATTCACCCTTGCTAAATAAGTTGCAAAAATGCACAAGACAGGCACAAAAATCTACCTGCTTCCTATCCTAGTTATTGTAATTATTCTAATGGAAAAAATGCTCTTACATAAAAACATAATTTATTTATCATTGGCAAATGGATAAGTAGAATTTTGCAATAATGTGGTAATTGGAAGGCTGATCTCATTGTCTGGAAGGAGAAGAGGTAAGGGGGGTGGTTTTGTGCAAAAGCTGAGTTGCTTCTGAAGCACTGTTTTGCACTTGGCAATCAATGCCATAGCTGAAAGTCTAGTGTCAATTTAAAGCTTTTGTTTGAGACCTTTAAGTCCTTCCAAAAAAAGCATACAAGAAAAACTTGATCACTAAAGTGCAAGCCTTGTACACAGTCTCATTTTGTTGCATGACCAGTTCAAAATCAGTGTCTTCTTGCTGAATCTAGATCCAGGTTTGCGCTGAATGTTGGTTTAAGAGTTTGAATCACAGAACATTTTCATTTGCCATTGCATACCTTTTTCAGAGAGTCTGCACTGCAAAAAGATATTTTCCTCCATCCCACATTACTTTTTTTCCCCTATACCTATTAATGTCTCTTATGTTTCCTTTTTCACCCCTTGTTGGCCTTGTTTAGTGGGGTGACCATAGAGACATCTACTGGCAAAGGCTGGCAGTGGTGTACATGCACACCCTGAGCCCCACTGATGCAGTGTGATTATCCAAAGGTCTGTCTTTCTGGCTATAAAGGATAATGTCGGCTAAAACCTCTTTTGGATTTTCTCTCTGTCTTTTTTTTTTTTTTTTTTTTTTTTTTTTTTTTTTTTTTTTTTTTTTTTTTTTTTTTTTTTTTTTTTTTTTTTTTTTTTTTTTTT
>PYHW01009916.1:1961469-2061615 GCA_013186435.1 Turdus rufiventris
TTTTTTTTTTTTTTTTTTTTTTTGTTTTTTTGTTTTTTTGTTTTTTGTTTTTTGTTTTTTTTTTGTTTTGTTTTGTTTTGTTTTGTTTTTCTTTTAATGCCACTATAGTGACATCCCAGACTCATGAAAGATGATGTTTTGTACTGTTTTGGTTCCTGATCTGTAGTAGTTGCAATACCCACATGTAAGCCAAGGGTTTTTGGAGTAGTTTGCAATGTACACTGGCTCTGTATTTTGTTGATCCTCTATTCTGGCTCCAAAGGCTAAGCCTTTTAATACTCATTTTTTCCCTTTTGAAAGCATTGGTTTTGCAGATTTACTAAATTAGTAATTCATCACTCAGCTAGGTTTATAAATTTTTTCAGTTGCTAGGGATGAACATGAAATAATTGTTGACAGAAATCAGTGTTAGCAGGAAGTGTCTTTTCCAGCCCATGGATTTTCTTTTTGCTATAATGCATTACGTGCCTATGAAACATAAATATATAAAATATGACACACGAATTCCAACTGAGTTACAAACAAATAGTTTACATTTTGATATTTTGCTGTATTCAGCAAGGGTTTATAGGAATTTCTGGATCCTTAAGCAATTGAATAAAGCAATTTTTAGAAGGCAAATCAATCCATCAATATTACATGGTCCTATTTTGTTTTTCTTGGAGCATATTTAAAATTGTACGTTTGAAGTGTCAAGGTTCAGGAGTCAAGTGCTACATGTGATAAATTAAGGAAAGGTCAGAGGCTATGCAATGCAGTTTCAGAAGATTGTCTACCTCTGCCTTTGCAGCTCATTCATGCTGAAGTGATGCACTCTGGGAATTACTACCAAACTCTGCTCTGCAACATCTGCTCTCCCTAAGTGAGTTAGTGCACGTCAGACATCTTTATGTCAGAATATTGCAGTGATGGATGCAGTCTTCAGAAAATGCTGCATAAAAATCTGGTGTGCCGTTCTGGCCATTAAGTGAAATTACTATTTAAATTAATGGCGCTGTCACAGTTTATCTGTGCAAAGAATGAACGCTGATTAGGGTATTAAGTAATTAGCAATTTATCACACTGGAACAAGGTTGATAATAATTAAAGAAGTAATGGTTTACCAAAGAAACTAGAAAGGGAGTCACTTCTTGTTATGTGAGTGAAATCTTGGCTGAAAAATTTAATTCAGTTAAACAAAGATGAGGTTCACAGTGAAAGAATACAGCTTTGTTTGTTTCAATAGAAAAACAGTTCATTATCAAAATTTTAGTTTGCCTGTCAGAAGTCCCTTGGGGCTGTCTGAGTTGCTTATTAGTATTGAATTGAGTCATTTTCTGCAATAATTCTCTCTTCAAAATTGGTAGAATCCTAGGATAATTTGGAAAAAGGGTGTGAACTAGAGGAAATATTTTATCTCTTGAAGAGCTGGTGATCACAGTTTGATTGCTGTTATTAGAACCAGCCCTGAAAGAAGGTAAAGTATGCTAGTAACCACCATTTTTAGCCATTCCAATGATTGGAATTAAATGTTCCGAATGCTTTAGCAGGATCATACCTTTATAGATTAATTTTCATTATGTATGACTTCTAAGAGAGATTTGCTGCAATAAATGGCAGTGAAAAAAAGTGGCCACTCTTGCACTTGTTTTAAATGCCACATATGACAGAAATTATGTCAAACACAAACTATTTTGTATAGGTACCAGTATATCACAGCCCTGGTTTTTTGTGTGATATCTTCCTAGTTCAATTAGTAATAACATTTATTTCACTGTTAGTTATACAGGAGTTTGTAGTGTTTGGTTCTGAGTTAAAACTCCTTTCTTTAGATGGTGTTGGGTTCAACACTGTGGTGTTCAACACTGATCTTTCTTGTGAATATCTGGAAAATTGCAGTGGTTATGATGAGCTTTTATTTAAAAATGAAATTATTGAAACCAGAAAAAAGACTGTGGAATTAATTCTGGCAGCTTATCCATTCTGCTCTAGCAATGCAAATTATGTTTAGATATCAACTTCTTGAATGGTAATTCTCTGTATTAGATGATTGAGGCTTCACTTGTGGGTATTTTGCAAGTGACCCATTCTATTCCAGGTACCTAATATGAACCCCTATTTCAAAATATAAAATATGTGATAACTTCTGGAACGCTAAGATGCACTGCTGGAAGATTGGCCATGTGAAGTGAGTGAGTATGAAGAAGAGCAGAAAGTACATGGAAAGCTTTCTCAGTTTTTACATTCTACAGGAAATTTTCATCAACAAGCCATCTCCAGCCTTCTGTGGCCATACATTGCTGTGGTTTTCCACAGCAAAGTTCTTAAAAAAGTTCAGAAGTAAAGAACATTGATTGTAGAGGACCCTCTCTCTAATTCTTGATTTTTTTCAGTAGGTCTGGAAGTCAAGATGCTTACTTCAGTCTTCTCACATTTGAATTTAATCTCACTTTAGCTAAATCTGCATAATTCCAGCTGATGGTGGGTTTATGCCAAGATATATTGCATTGTGAGCTTTCTTACCTACGTATTTGTTTACCTAAATGTCGCATTCATATTTTCTTTTTGTTTGTTTGTTCATTGCAGGGATGTTCTGTTGTGGGCAGGAGTATGTGAATAAGTCAGATACCATATGCTGCTCAGGTTCCAGTGGTGAGTCCCTAGCACATGTTAGAAAGAATGACCAAGTGCCAGTAAAATGCTGTGAGACTGAACTTATTCCAAAGAGCGAAGAATGCTGTAATGGAGTTGGATATAATCCTTTGAAATATGTTTGCTCTGACAAGATTTCAGCTGGAATGATGATGAAGGTAATTGATAGAAAATCTCTCGGTGGATCTGGTTTGATGATGGAAGGAGAAATACACTGTTCATAACTATTTTTCTAAAATAGGAATATAAAAACTCTTGTGTGCATTATTCATTTTCACATTACATCCATATTAATACCAAATGAGTTCGCCATGATTGATGTTATTGCAATGAATTCTAAAGGAATTAATAATGATTAGCTGCCTCTGTGAAGTGTTGCCCAGCACTTCAGATTAGTAGATTGGCTAAAAGCTGGCATACTAACAAGACTGACATGTATAGCCAGCTTCCATTCAGTGGCCACTGTGTCTGATGATGTTCATTAAGTGGAAATTAAAATTGAACTGGCCAGTTCTGAAGTATAAAAATGCTATAACATTCCAATTTGGGCAGACAGTAGGACATGATTCCCCAACCCCCTAAAGAAACCACAAAAAAACCCAAAAATAAAAATAAAGAAATTGACATTTTCTTGATGGACTTAATCCTGATCCTAAAGAAAAACAGTGGCCACTTAGGCATAAATTTCAGCAGTACTAGGATATGTCCTTTCATGCCTAAT
This sequence comes from Turdus rufiventris, assembly GCA_013186435.1. Taxonomy (NCBI): domain Eukaryota; kingdom Metazoa; phylum Chordata; class Aves; order Passeriformes; family Turdidae; genus Turdus; species Turdus rufiventris. The sequence continues at coordinate 1,964,822 of PYHW01009916.1, forward strand.
GAATTATATTGTTTATTTTCATTCTGTTTTAATGTCAGAGTAAACTAAATACCATAAAAGCTAATTTGGTCTTTTCCAAGAGTGCCCTGTGACTTTAGGCATCAGCATGAGAATTTTTCCTTGCAACTCCAAGTTGAATTAAAGAGAAATCTTGAAGAATTAACATCTTGATGTTATGCATAAGCTATAAAGTTGTTCTTGATTGTTATATATATATATATATATATATATATATATATATATATGTTACTGTATTTTATATATATATTCTTTTTATAAAATTGTGTTTCTATTTATGATAAGAGAGAGAGAAAGTGAGGGAGAAAAAAGCACATTGGCTATTGTGAATTTTGTAATATGGAAATCAGAGACATATTGTGGAATTTACCAAACATAAAAGTAAAATAGACCCCATCCTGCCACATGCAGCTGTTTCTACATCCTTGTTGTTCATCTGCTAAGTTAATACAGAAATATTTCTTATATCTTCGCCTTTTCATGTCAAGGTTTTCATGTAATTTCATTTTCAGACTGAATAATTTTCTCCTAGAGAAAATCCAGGCATTGTGATGAGTCAGCTGCAGATCCTCAGTGCATTGTATTAGTAGCTCATGCAAGGCAAAAAATGGCTGAGAACAGGTTAATGAATTCTGGTAGATAACACACCAGATCCCTGCCTTAGGTATGAAGTATAAACAAAGGAAATGCTTTGTATTTCACTTACCCACAGTGGAAAAGAGCTAGCAGTGCTAACTCTCTGATACGTATAGATTTACAAAGAGCAAAAGGGCTGATAGTCTGACACATTCTGCAGCTACTTTACATGGGAATCCAATCCATCTATATCCTGCCTCCTATATGGATATCTATCACAATGTAATTTTTGTGGAAGTGCCAAATTTGGGTCATTAAATTAGCTGAAGTTCCTAATCAGCTAAGAAGCTAATTTCAGTAGGTGAATTAAGAGAGACATTTGATATAATCTGTTTGGTTTTCCTTCTGAAGCTTATGACCTAATGAGCAAAAATATTTGTTGCAGATATGATAGTGCATTTCTTTCTGCAGCAACATATATTTTACGAGAATTACTGCTCTCTAGTTTATGGTTTGGCAAAAATATTATTTCATGAATTTTAATGGAAAGTTCTTCATGTTCAGTGTATATTTCTGTGAATTGTACTTTATGGGTTAAAAATCTTATATCTTTATGTGTGCAGAAGTTCTCTTATTGCAGCTAAGCTTCTGTTTAGGAGTGATGTGGCAGAAGACATGATTTATATAGCCCATGGATAGAGTTCTCAGCCTTTAAAAGCTGCCAAAGACTTGCACAGAGCCCTCTTGTGTACTTGGCAAGCTATGTGAAGGGCTGGGAATTTGCTACTGATTTGCCACAGGATATTGGCCTTTGCAGGAACAGAATGTTCAAATTCTTGGATAAAATCCTGTTGTCATTGATTCTAGACTCTTCTGTTTTCAACAAATCCAGCCATGTTGTGCTTTCAGTAATTAAAATTTGCGATGCTTTCATCCAAGGACCCTTAAAAAAAATCTGTTTATTTTAGAAAGGATTATAAAAGCATTATGGTCAAAGACAGTAGATAGGCCAAAGGTTGAAAGGGTCTTCCATACGATAGAAATATCAGTGTACTCAAAGTGGTGGAGTGATTTTTTGTGTTACATAAAGATAGAGAAATACTAATGGAAGCATTTATAGAGAAAGGAAAATGTGGGAAATATATTTAAATTTGCCTGTGTATTCCTTAGGTAAAAGAAGAATGCAAGGCTAATGTCCTTTGCCCTTTATCTATGGAGGAAACAGCACATTGTGGAAAGTGTGACTTTGATCCTAAGGAGAATATCTGTGCATGGATAAAAGGTTCACAGGGTGCTACAGAAGCAGAGGTAGAAGCAGGTGTGTGTCCAGCAGAAGAGGAGACTGTCTACACAGGAGGTCCAACACAGTATTCATTTACAGGTAAGGAAAGATCAGACTGCTGATTTGCTAGTATAGTTAATTTGCTCTGGAGAAAAAGATGGCTTGAATGCTGTCAGATACCCCTAATTAAATGTGAGGCATTGTGAAGAAGGGCATGAAACTTCTAGAGTGAGTCCAGAGGAGGTAATGAAGATGCTCAGAGGGTGGAGCACCTCTGCTGTGCAGACAGGCTGAGACTGCTGGGGTTGTTCAGCCTGGAGAAGAGAAGGTTCCAGTACCTAAAGAGAGATCTTCAAGAGAGTTGGGGAGGGACTTTTAACAAGGGCAAATAGCGATAGGACAAGGGTGAATGACTTTGATCTAGAAGAGGTCAGGTTTAGATGATATATTAGGAAGAACTTTACTGTGAGGGTGAACTGGAACAGGTTTCCCAGAGAAGTTGTGGTTGTCCCATCTCTGGAATTGCTCAAAGCCAGTCTGGATGGATTTTGAGCAACCTAATCTAGTGGAAGATGTCTCTGCCTGTGGCAGAGGGGGTGGAACTAGATGGCCTTTAAAGTTGCTTACAACCCAGGCCATTCTATGATTCTATGAATTGCAGTGAAGCAGAATCCTTTTAAGAAAAAATCTGTGAATCGGGGCAGAAACTTGAGGGATATGCAATGAGCAAAATTCAATGAGTACCTAATGTGTAAACCTGCTTTCAATAAAATTGATGAGTGTAAATGGCCCTGTCTAAAGAATAACATCCATTTCTATCTGTAAACCCAGAAAAAAAAAAAGTTCTTTTGTATTTTGATAAGACTGAGATGATCCATATGCAATTTTCTTTTTCTAGATGAGAACCTTGAACCTTTTGTCGCATATGAGTACAGGGTGGCGGCTTGGAATAGCTATGGAAGAGGTTTCAGTGAAATTAGCAGAGCTGTCACTAAGCAAGATGTGCCACAGGGTGTAAGTGAACCAAAATGGGCCAAAGTAGATAATCGGGAAGACATGATACTTCTGAACTGGGAGGAACCACTTCAGCCAAATGGTATTGATACATTTTTCTTAAGTGTTTTTTTTCTATCATTCCAGTGACAGTGTTCCAAAATCACAAAACATATCTTAATTAACCCCTGTCACTGAAGTACACATATTCCTAAACTCTGCTGGAAGATTTTGTTCTAGGTTGCTATAATTTTCATTGTAAGTAAGGGGAGAGTTTTCTTTACAGAAGACAATTTAGGATGTCTTTACAAAGCACATACTAAAAACTGCTCTTCTGAGAACAGTTTTAATTATAAGTGTGCAAATATGATCAGAAAATTACAATCATCCTAAAAAATGTTTGGGGAGTTGGGGTTAGAGTTGGTGGTGCTCGTGTTTAGTTCAGGAAGTCTGGCTTATTATTTTCAAACTGTGAGGAAACTTGGAACACCTCTCACTAAAAACTGGGATGCAGATGTAGGTAGTAATTGACATTTACCATTTAATCAGAATGATTATCTGGTACTGTGATCATGTAGATATTCCACTGAATGTTTTCTGTATGCAGAGTAGGTTATTATCCCATCACACAGGATCCCTCAGCTAACAAAAGGGAAAACTTTGTGCAATAGGTGTTATCATTCACTACATCATCCTCCGAAACGGAATCGAGCATTTCAGAGGAACAGAAAGGAGCTTCACGGACACCAGTGGTGTGCAACCATACCAGGAGTATTCCTACCAGCTGAGAGCCTGCACTGTTGCTGGTTGCACAGACAGCAGCAAGGTTAGTGAAGTGGGCTTCACAGAACCTGGTGCCAGGATTTTATTAGCCAGTGTGGCAACACTGAAATGCTTGTGAAAAGGTATAATTTGAAGGCACGCTGATTATTAAGTGAAAAAAACATCAATAATCTGATTTGGATTCAGCTACTGACAGGTGAATATCTGGAACCCCACGCTGATCACAAGCAAGCAGAGGAAGAAAGCAGCATCTCAGTCTTGGCAAAGCTGAAATTGCACTGTAGGAACTGATGTTTGTTAAAGAGAAAGTTATACATGGCAGAATAGATTAAGGATTATTAAAATGTACCTTCTCTAAACCTGAAATTAAATTTTTGCTTCTCACTAGGAGGTCTATAGCCTCTTCTTCCTTGTTATTTCTTAGATTATCTGCTTTAGTTATAGTCTATCAATTTGTTCAACAAACTTCTTACTCTTCCACTCCAGTGGAAAAACCTCCTTTCACTATATTGCTCTTTGCTGGCTTTCTGTATCTGCACCTGCTTCAGGGTTTACTGTCCCTTTGTGTTCAACCTACCTCAGCTTGAGTTTTAAACAAACAGGATCTCTTACCTCCCTTTTTCACTATTTCATTTCCTTTTGTATCACTTTGAATCATGGGTGCCTTTCACCAACATTACTATTTAACCAGCTCTGATTTTTATTCTGCAAAGTACCTGCCTTATTCATCATTTGCAAAAATTATTTCTTAAGCGACCTCTTTTTCACAATATTATTCTTGCCTCTTTGAAAATGAATTTCTAGGACTACAAGGGTAAGGTCTGTGGGGCAGAGGTGGGGAGTAATGACTATGTTTTGTAATTATTATACCTGTGGGATTGTATTTTTTTTTTTTAATTTGCAGGTGTTAAAATGTTTTTCTTACTCATGCAAATCTCAGCCAGAAGTCTAAAATGAAAAACATTGGTGCAGGGGAATGCAGACGGGTGATAGCCCTCTGTCTGCACACAGAGCTGTGGTCTGGAAACTATGTGGGCTCAGTTGCTGCAACCACTGACCTGATAATAAATCCTGCTTATTTCACTTGCCTGTAATTAAGGAGTTTACTGTTCCAAACACTGAAGTCTGCAAGTGGGGACTGATTCCACCAAATGCACTAAGACAATATATTACAGAGGGCACATTTTATATTTACAGCATAATATAAATACTTTATGGTGGTAATAACAGAAAAAGAAAAGTGATTCTCAAAGAGAAAACTGTGAGACTCACTTATTAAACCAATGTAATTTGGAAATGTCTCTTCTAGAGCTAATGGTGGAGCTGTGTAAATAGAAAATTACCTTTTTCCTTTTTTTTTTTTTCGTAGAAAGAACTTAATAAGTGCAAACTTATCCTATCTTTCAAAATCTTTAGACTTAAAGAAGTATGGTGTTGCGGATTACTACGATAGTGTTCAGGTTGCATGGGAGGCTTGGCCCCATGTTTACTGGTGCTTAAAATATATGAAATCAGGCAGTTAAAATGCAGAGACACTGACAAACCATATGGAAGAGAGTTATCAAGAGTTTTCAAGCAATACAGTTTTTGTTGTTTCACCCTGTGCCATACACTGCAGCTAAAACGTGGTGAACCTCTTGTGATAAATTGTAGACACAGGCTTATGTAATGTATTCAAGGTCAGATTTCATTGTGAAAAAGGAGGAAAAAAGTAACTACATCTCCAGCCCCTTGGTAATGATATGCCAGCCCAAACAACATTTTAAAACAAAAGTGACATTCTCATTGATCATGGTATCTGGTGTACTATTACATTAAATTGCTGTTTAATTCATATGTCTTCAGGTAGTTGCAGTCACTGTCCAAGGAGTCCCCGAGAGTGTTCAGCCACCAGAAATCAGTGCTCTCAACTCCACAGCACTACATTTAGGCTGGGCTGCACCCAAGAAACCAAATGGGATCATCAGAGAGTACCAGATCAGTCAAGTGGGGAGAGGACTTATATACATTGATACTGCAGGCAGAATGCAGCACACAGTGTCAGGTAAGGTGGCAGAGCTCTTTGACAGGCTAATGTCCTGTCCTTAAGATATAAGACAGTATTAATATATTAAAAATGCCACTTGTCACTAACTTTGAAATCCCTAGTACTGTGCACAGTTTGAAATGCTTTATCATGACTTTACATATCTTAAATTTATTTTTTTCCAATCTCTTTCATTTCTACCTGCTGTTTGTTAAAATATTAATAGATTTAATTTAAAAATTTTAAAATAAATCTGTCCAGCTCAATTGAAGATGCATGCTTTGTAGTGTGCTCAAGGACTTAAATATTGTGTGTAGGCCAGCTATCCCTTCATACAGATTCAACTCTCTCTTTTAACATCACTGATGTGCAGTAATGCAGTTGTCAATGTGCTACTGCAGTAGCAGTGTAGGATCGAGAAGGATCCAGTACTTTATGTCTGAGATAATAAAAAGTAAAGGAAGACAAAACAGGAAAAATCCCAAATTCTGTTTATAACATTATATATTGTTTATAGCCATTTTCTATATACTTGATGAAAGCACCTTTACTCCAGGGATTTTGGGGGAAAGCTTGGCTCAGACCTCAAATGTATTATTTCTACATATTCAATTTTTACTTATTTTTGAATGTTACACTGAGGTAAAATTCCTCTTGGAAATGCTTCTGTTGAACACAGAGCAGGAACATAAGCATTGTGGGATATCTTTTTTTTCAATCTTTGACCTCAGGTTGCTCATTGAATTTTTATATCTCACAAATTCATTAATTTTTCCCTAGTTTTTTTTGTACCACAAGTAGGAAGTTTCAAGATTCATATGTTGTGCACTCCATATGAAAGCCTGCCAATAAGCAGAATTTGACTTAAGACACATAAATCCTCTAGAGCATAGATGGCACTCTCAAATACCCCTGAAAGCCTTGGTTCTGAGTTAGGGTGGATGCCTTAGTGCTTCAAAGGAGTTTGTCTCTGCTGTAGTCACTCACAGAAGAGCAAGATTGCTGTTCCTCTTTGACAATATCATGCTCAAGTGTGAAATTCATCAACAGTGTATTACTCCTATCTCCATATTCAGTGCTTCTGGACATGAGATATTAGCCAGAGTTGGTGGTACATGTTTTAGAATTGCTGTGGTAAGTTTACACTGCAAAGAAGGAACATTCCAACAAGGAGTGATTTATCAAACCCATAGAAAAATATTTCTCATGCTCCTACAAGGCAGTTATATCTCCATTTTAATGTCAAAAATACTTACCAGTTGGAAGTGAGAGGAAATGAAATTAATTCCTGAGAAACAAGGATCTTTTTTTCTTTTATGTGCATGTTCTGTTAAGCCACTGTCCAGTGCAGCCATGTTATGCCAGGAATGAAGTAAGTGATCATTCTTCCTGACAGTCATAATCAAATCTTTTGCTGTTTTCTTCAGGAGCTTCCTTGGGTATTAATGTGGAGCTCATGAAAGTGGTTTAGCAATGTGGGTAATTATTGCTCTCTAAATTAAAAGAATAGGATAAAAGAATCAAATTCACTTCATACATAATCTCAAATGTTTGAACTGTTTGTCTTATTCCCTGTGGATGTATGTTTTGATTTTCCCATTATCCTTGTTTTTTTCTTTTTCTTTGTTATTTCCCTCTCCAAAACTGCCTGCTTTTCCCTGAGCAACAGTTGAACATTAATGAAGCTGTAGCATTAGTATGTACTTGTGGAGACTTTGAATCTCGGGTCTCACAAATGGCAGACGGGAAGGCGAGCACCTTGCCACGGCACCATTGTCTTGCTGCTTATTTTTAATTACATCAAAGCTTTGGAAACATGATCCCACAAATGCTTTGTGGGAATAGCGGTGAATGTGCTCATCATGTGAAATCCATAAATTGCTTATAATCCTCTCAAGATGTTAAAAAAAGCATTAAGTAATTGAAGACAGGAAGTCCTCAGTTAATTATTTAGAGGTGTTATCAATGCTTTAAGCAAACTGAAGCATTTTCTGCTATCTCACTGAGTTGAATGCCACTGGGACCCAGGGGCAGCAGCCATCATCTTCTCATATTCTCTAATGCAAACAGCACATGGCAGCTTGTCAATAAAAGACCTTTTTATATCATTTATTACTGAACACCTCCAGTACCCTGTACAGAACAATTTGGATGACAGTTATGGCATTGTTTCACTTTGTGTTACTACTACTTTACAAATGGGCCTGCTAATGCTTTGCAGTGGGGCCAGGCAGAGGGTAAGACTGAGGAAAATAATTAGGGGAATTGTAAAAGAAAGACAAGAGTGCCCTCTTCAGCAGCAGCAGCAGGTGGGTTTATAGAAAGGCTTCTTCTCAACTCCCCCTTTTAATGCACAAAAGTTAATATCCCAAGTAAGAGGCTTTATCAACAATTTGTAGGATCAGTCATTTTTAGGTCAAAACCAAGGAACATAATTAATATTTATTTTAGTAAAAGAAACAATAGTATGAGTACTCTGTGACTGGATAGTTTGAAATTCTTCCATCTGAACGTATTCTCCATTTCAGGGTGATGAAATCTGAAGAGATACCAAAGTTGCCACTGGTCAAGTCTATCTCCATATGCAGCACTGAATCATTAATAATATTTATCTGAAGGAAACTCTTGGGGGTGGAGGGGTTGTGTGAGGCTGTGGTCAGCAATCTGACATCCTCCTGAGTAAAATTCCCACGGCAGGGCCCAGGAGCGTTATCCTGGGAGCTAATTACTGACCTTGCTGGAGCCATACCCACAAATGGAGACAAACAGTATCACAAGGAATTGATTTAGTTAATAGAACAATGCATTCTTAAAAAACCCCCACTGTTCCACAGCCTTTTGGCAGATGACAAATGCTGCAATGGTATAATAAACTGCTTAAGTTGACAAAAAAAAAATCCTCAAATAATAAACTAAAAAAAGAAGAGGAAGGGAGAAATATTCTCTAGTCAACAATCAAGTGGAGAGATTAGAAGAGCAAAATGCTGCTTAGATTTCAAGATTATCTTACTTGTTATTTTTATTATCAATCACATACATAGATTTACACAGAGCTTTCCAAAGCATGCATAAGACAAGGCATCTAATGCAAATCTTTAATAATCTAGATAAAAAATCTGCTGTGAGTGCTCCATATATGGTTAGAATTTCAGGTATCAGAATTTCACCAATAAATTTATTGAAACCATGTACTCTTTTTTTAATGCTCGTTTTTCTCTTTTAAGTGCAGTTGTAAATGAGTATTGCTTTATTATGCATGTTTCCTTTAAAAGTGAACATGACTCCCTTTAGGGGAATTCAAGTAATTTGTTGCCACAGTAATCTTTTCTATCCTGAAATGTTAAATACTTGGCTTTCCTCCATGCCTTTGCCTCTCTCTAGTCTACAACTGTCATTTTCTCCCTCCTTACTTTTATACACAGTGTTCAGATGATTTTTCTTCTCTTCCAGTTCATGATTAGGTTAGAGCAAGGGCTGTCCCTCTGAGTCATCTCTTTATTTTCTCTCCTTCACAACTTGTTCAATCTGTTAAGCAGCCTGCATGTCTTCCATTCAGTATTTTCTCTTCCTATGTAATTGCTGCTTCTTCTTTTACTCCATTTGTTTGTAATGTATTTTAATTAAAATATCTTGGTACAGAGTGTAAGCAAGGATTTGTTTATAAACAAAGATCTTTAGCAGGCTTTTTTGTTGTCACAGAATTGCATTGCTCTTGAAATAAATCCATTTAGACACAGGAGCTACATCAAAAGTGCGCTGTTAAGACCACAAAGCCACATGCTTTAAAATTGACCTGTATAATACCTATGAATTGACCTGTATAATCCTAATTCGGCCTCTTCCCCACAAACAATCTACATTACACAGCAGTACAGTCATTTGTTCATAGGGTTACTGCCTCATTCAGTCCACAGTCTGTGCCTCTTCCAGGGAGGAATAAAATGAAGTTCCTCTATGGAGAGCTGCTGCCTCAGCTTTGGCTGTGTTTAGTGGATTAATTCCTTCTGGGAGTCTCAGTGTGGATGGGTCTAATTCTGCTTCTGCCCAGAACTCCATTCCCCTTCAAGAAGGCAGGAACATTGGAACATGGAGCACAGAGAGGGAGGCAATTGGGACAGTGCCAGCCCAGAAGGACCAAATGTGGATCGCTGAGGGGCTGGTGACATGGACTGCCAAAGGGAGTGACCTGACTTCCAGGGCTGGAATAGTTGTCCAGGCTGTGGTACTGGGGAAGGCACGTCGCAGTCTTTCACAGTTTGTCACAACCACATCTTCGTTTTCATTACCTTGCATGGATGCTACAAGAAAAATCTCAAATTACAATTAATCAGGCCAGAGACCACATGTTGGAGGCAGTTTTAGAAAGGACTGTGCCACGAAGCCTGTGAACAAAAGGGGATCCGTTTGTATTGTACAATGTCTTGACACTGGGATTTCCTAGTTTTTCAGTGTTTAGTTTTGCAATTTTAATATTTTCAGAGAGATTTTGTGCATAATTTGCTTCTTGTTATACTTTTTATATCCTTTACATTCAGGAACAAGAAACTTTATTTAATGTATTATGAGGAGTTAACAAGGGGGTCCTTGAAAAAGTGAGAAAGGGGTCTTCAGCATTTGTGCCTGGTGATATCTTAAAGATCAGTTTTGATAAATATCTGGAAGACTAGTTTAGCAAAGGTGCTGTATTGTGGGCTGGAGGGTGCTGTATGACAAAGGCTGATCAGCAGATCAAGCTGAGCTCTAAGATAATTTCACAGTGGTCTGCATCTTTAACAAGTGAACTACAAGAAGCCTTTAATGGGTGCACAGAATTGGCTATTCTAAAGCTCAGCATCTTAGCCAAATTATGAGTGCAATTTTATGAGGATCCCTAAAGTCAAATTCTTAAGCCACAGGCAATTTGGTGTCAAATCTGAAGTCATCAAATCTGAAGCACAAGGATGTTTGAAAATTTCCAAGAAAAAGGCAAAGCAATATATTCTCTTTTCATCTCATTAAAGGATGTCCAGCACAGAAGGTTTGACCTAAAAAAAAAAAAAAAATTAAATTGCAGGTAACTAAAATTAGTATCTTGTAATGAGGGCTTGCTTGTTAGTTCAACTTCTAACTGCTTTGCAGCATTTATTGTAAAGTCTTGTATCAAACAGGGGAAAAAATAGAGGGAAAATTTTAAAAGCCCCAGAAATTAGAAAGGTGACAGGAGTACCCTTAGACTTGTTTGCAGTGTAGTAGAAGGTTTCATGTACAAGTGAGTACTTTATTATCTTATTATTGCAAATGTATTTGCAATAAATTTTCAAAACATTACAGACTATTTGGCTTTTCAAGTCCAAAACTCTAAGCAATTGCACTTTCAGATGTTTTACTGCATTGCAAGTGTCATCTAAGATTTTTGATTTAAAGCTGATTCAGATATATGAGGGATATCCATAGGTCCATGGCAGCAAAGACAGACATTCAGTCTGAATTGTTTTGTTGGGCCTTTTAAATTAGTAGAGGACATATGTCTAAATTAGTGAGAATTCACCATTTCAGTATTGTTCAGGTATAATATGAAAATAGTTCATACTTTATGCTTGCCAAAAATACTAAAAGTAAACTTTAAGTCCAGTAACTTTCTATGCAGAGATATAATTCTTGGAATGATGTCAATATCTCAACCTAACTTCTGTTTGCTCTTTCTAGGTCTGCAGCCATACACTAATTACAGCTTTGTGCTTATTGCATGCACATCTGCTGGGTGTGCTTCCAGCCAACCACTTTCAGGTCAAACTTTACAAGCTGCTCCTCATGGTAAGGGAGAAAGTCATTCTTACAGAACTGCAAAGAGATGGTCGTACGGGCTTGTATTTCCTGACCGATTAACAAGGTGCACAACTCCACTGTCATCCATCAAGCTATCATGTAGAAATTTACACAAGAGAATCTGTCTCTTTTGGAGATTTTGTGTCTTACCACATTTTCTTCACTGCCTGACACTGCATTTCTGGTTTCTTTTTGTGAAAATTTCTCCAAATTAATCTCTAAGTTCTCTAAGCTTTATTAACGAAGTTAGAATTAGAAGATAAATATTTTTTAAAGCACAAATGAATATGCAGAGACTACTGGGCATATAAAGGCTGCAGCCTTTGGCCTCCTTCTCCATTAATCTTTACCTTGTCTAATTGGTTGCATTTTTTATAAGATAAATACAGAAAATGTGTTAAATTCTGCCATTCTCCCTGGCAATGTTTCATGTTTTCATTACACTGCTGAAAACAGCAGCACGGAAATGGGGAAAAAAAAAAACCCTTTGAATTTCTGTCATAAAATTAAAATAGTGTATTTTGATTTTTAATAGGGGTATGGCCAAAACCTCATCATATCATAGTCAGCTCAACAGAAGTGGAAATGTACTGGAGTGAACCAAAGGAACCCAATGGACTCATTACTCATTATCGATTATTCCGTGATGGAGAACAGATTTTCCTGGGTGGCAGTACAGACCTGAATTTCACAGATGTTAACCTGCAGCCTAACAGTAGGTAAGGCATGTTAAAGAGCTCTGGTAATAAGTAAAAGGCCTTGAAAAATATGGGTTCTTGTGTTAGTGAAATGTACAAAACATAACTTATTGTGAACAGAAGACAACTCTCTTACAATATCATTTTATTACTGAAAATTGGTAAAGCACTTTTAGGAGGTACTATTTTTCCATCATGGAATATACTCCGAAAAATGTCAGGTTTTATATGACAAACATCACTGCACATGGTATATAATGTTTTAGTGTATATTGAACATACAGGCTCAAAAGTGACTGCTGATATTTTTAGAGAAGTTATTCTGAAATTAGTTTTGACACTTTTTGAGTCAATACTTCTCTTTCTTATGTAAGCTAATTTAAATTTCAGTATTAGTATTTAGTGTAGCATTTAGTACTAGCCTTTTAGTTGGTACCTAAGGTTTTATGATAATTATTATTCTAAGTTTCTTTTCTTACACTAAGAAAATTTAAATGTGAAAATCTTCACTAATGCAGTATTTGTAATACTCATTGTATTCACTTTAAGTTGGTGAAAATGGAAATGTTCTGTTACTGATATGCCTAAAGCTTCTAACTGCAGTGTCTACTGATCTTTTTGTGTTTGTGCAGATATGTTTACCAGCTGGAAGCCAGCACTTGGGGCGGCAGCAACACTAGTGATAAATATGTTATACAAACACCAGTAGGAACACCAGAGAAAATTCATGCCCCATATAATGTCACAGTAATTGATGCATATTCTATATTTCTAGCTTGGGATGTGCCAGGTAAAAGTGTATTTCTATGTAATACTTTGTAGCAAAATGAAAGGATTGAAAAATTAGTATATCCAGGTAGGCAGCTGAATCATTCTGATATTTTTATTCTTCATATTTGGTTTTAGTGTTTGTGATTTAAATAACCAGTGTCTAAAGCTGTTGTTTCCTAGAGACATATTATTTTAATAATACTGACCTAGATACTTGACATGGGCATTGTGAGGTTTAACTGAGCAAAACCCTGCATGTTTTGGTGTTATGAACAATTTCTGAGTGCAAATATTAATGAAAAAAAATCCAAAAAAATTATAGGTTTTCCCTTCTGTTCATACTAACCTGAGTTATCCCCAAGGTAACCTGAAAACCTTTTAGATTCTGTGACAAAGAGCCTGTGCTAGCTTTCACCTAATTGAGCAAATTTTACTTGCCCAAGCACCTTAGTGTAATGTGGATATGTTACCTTGCAGTATGGGGGATCAGCAAAGGCCCAGAAATATTTTTACTCAAGTTACTCTTCTACTGAACATGATCAGGTGGCCTTTACCTGCCATAAAGCTAGGCTAGCAAGGAATAATTGAATTATAGTATCTTTTTATAACACAAACAGTGCGATGTTCCCTCAATATGGATCATAGTTTAAGTGATTGGTGCACTTTAGTGATGTTATAAAACTTACATGCTGTATTTATTGGGACAATGAGAGCTTTTAATGAATAATCTTTTGTATAGTGTAGTTCATCTCCAACAAGTTGTTTTCTAATTTGGAGATACTGTTTTTTTCAGTTAAAATTATGTCTTTTTTTTTTTTTTTTTTTTTTTTTTTTTAGAAATTTCAGATATTTGCATATTGCAATAACAGTTGTATGTGTTTTATCAATGAATTCATGGCAGTTTATAATATCTCCTCTTTCTAATTATTTAAGATATTTCTATCCTTGCTTAGCAAGGGTCAATTGACGCTAAAAATAAAGTCACCTAGAAAAAGTATTTTGCCTTCAAGACTGGGATTGCAAGTGTTGTGGCAGTGCTTAGCAGCACTCACCCTACCCATTTAAGCAATGATTAATAAATCTATAATACCCTGAGCTGTCAATCTTTTAGTTTTCAGGAGCACAAAATCCATTATAGAAATGCTATAATATATGAAAAAGATTAAAATCTTAAATTAAACTTTTCCCCCTACTGCCTGAAAGGATTTAGAACCCTGCAGAAGGCAGGTGAATTCAAATGGCATATAATCTACAGTTGGTTTTATTGGAAAGTGACTCATGCTGCATTATAGTTTTGATAATAAATATAATTTAAGGTACGGAATATTCAGCAACATTATAAATAGATTTAAAACATAAGAATGTACTGGAACAGCACAGGCTGTGAAGAGTGGGGTGTTTCCCAGAAAAGCTTGCCCTTGTTCTAGACCTTTTCCAGCTGCTTAAATTCCTGTTACTCACAGTAGGTTACAAACCTGCCGGGAGAACCAGGCTCTGTGTAGTACATTTGGTTTTGTTGCAATTAAGATTATGGATACAAAGGTTCATCTGTTCCTGAAACCACACAGTCAGAGGGATGAGAAGGAGGCTGAACATTACAGATCTGCAGAAGATGCAGGTTTGATGTATTCATACATCTGTAGAAATCATTCTCCTCAGATGGGAAAGGAACGTGTCCTTCCTTCCAGACATTGGGACACACCTTGAGCACTTATCTCACTTCTATGGATATTTGATAACTTAGCCTCTTCCTCTTTGCCTTCTTGTTGTGGGGCTAATTATTTAGGTTTTTAAATATGAAGAAGGGATTTTCATACTGTGCTTCTGTTGGGTATTGTCCTGGTTTCAGCTAGAAGAGAGTTCATTTTCTTCCTAGTTAAGAAAAAGACAGGAAAGCAAATCTTGCTGTTCTTTTTAGTATAGCACTTCAGGGCCACTAGCTGATCTTACAAGAATAGGGAGTACTAACAGCAGAGAAATGTTACTGAATGTTTCTGAGAGCTACAATGCCATTAATGCTGCTAAAACCTGTGGGCAGAACCACTGTTCTAACAGAAGCTAGGAAAATAATTACTGACGCTTCATAGTCCTGCTTTGTGTTCAGTCTGAGGTCCTCTGTGCTTCTGGAGTTGTTTTTTTCCTCAAGAGTAAGAGTGCAGAGGATACAGGTGAAGGTTTATTTTGGAAGTTCTGATCTTCTGGAATGGCATAGATCCCTAATGGAATGTCCTATCCTACAGATGGCTGGGGTCACTTACATCCCCAGCTTGGTAGGATTAGCCTAAGGTGTCTACTCTTTCTTATTCTTATGTCCATGCACATAGAATAACTATTTTCCTTTAATTAAATCTATTTCCTTTCTGGCATAAATCCTTGTCTCACAATAGGCTATATTGAGGCAACATAGGCTTTCCTTATAAACTTAGGATTCACCTTTACTTACAAGGATTGTCAGGCTTGGCAGTCACTCTTGGACAAAACTCTTCACTGGTATAGATTCAGTGTTAGAAAAAGTGCTTTTAATTAACAAAGTTTTGATGAGAAGGTACTTGTTCATAGTGTCTTCCTGTCTGTGGATATCAGGGCTGCTTTGGCATTCTGTCTTATCTGCTGTAATAAATTTGGATCAAATAATCAACCTCAGGATTAATTACGGACACATCGTATTACACAGATCTTCCTTTTGGATGGTTTAATTATAATGTTTCAGCATCTGTAATATATCTAAATCTTGTGACTTTATAGATGTGTAGCATTACAAAACTCCTGACTTAGCTGAAAAGCAAGGTAACCCAGTAGTGGTTAAAGTGACAGATTCAGAAAAAAATACTTGACACACCTCACTCACTGTGGAAAATAGGGCTTTATTTTCTGAAATAGGCATTCCATTATCTTGTGTGGCATTGCCTCAGTGCACAGACCTCAGAGGTATGGTACATTTCACTGATATGCTACAAGGATATGTTACAATTATTGTGGAACAACTATTAGTGCCATGGATAGAAGCAGAAGAGCCAAATGGGAAAAAAAAAGCCCACTGCATCATTTCCCCAAGGTATATCCATAAATGTTATTGATAGGTGTCAGGTCATCCTGCCTTCCAACTCACTGACAGCCCCACTGGTCCTCACTGGGGACCTGCTTCTTCTGGGTGTCTTCCATTGCTGCTTGTAAGCTGAACATGCTGAAAATAGGGTCCTGTCCTCTGCTCCTTGGATACTTGCTTCACATGTTAATGATCATCTGGATTAAAATATTTCACTCTATCCACCTCAAGGCTTGCTTATCAATCACAATGACAGCTCAGTAATCTGAATTCTTACTTTATTTTTCTGGGGATCAAACATGGTATTTGAATACCACATATTTGTCAGCTTCTCCAGCTAACCTGGGGGTTTCTTGTAGACTAGCAAATGGGACTTTTGATAAGCCAATGTCATATTTTCTCGTTTTTGGTTTTTGAGTAAATTATTGCTTGTTCCACCTCACTGTAGGACAAGCTTTTCAAGCTCAGTATCCAAAGTTCTGCATCTTGCAAAAAATCAGCATCTCCAGCTGTCACTGTTTTCAGAGTCTTGGTGGTAACACTTGATGCAACCAGATTGAGACATCTGGATATTTGAAGCATAATGTAAATAGTTCATCTCAGGAAGCCAAATAGATTGTTTTGTTTTGTGAATTTAAATATTAAAATATAACTTTAAAAGGCATTACGTTTCTGTTTCAGTATTTCTTTCCTATAAGTGAAAAAGTTTAACTGTTTTACTTTAATTGTGATTGGATTTCACATCACAGTAAAAAAATATTCAGCAATTAACTTCAAACAGATTTCGGGTGACCATTCTGTAAGTCTGAAGCTTTTTACCCCCAATTTTAAGCATCTTGTGCTGCAAATTCTATTTTTGACCTAGCCTGGTTTTGAAGTACACAGAGCTGTCAAACCTAATTTGCAAAGTTTTGCACAGAATTGTCCATTAAATGTTATCCAAATATGCCCACAAAAACCCAGGTTTTCATTTGATTGATTTGTCCCATTGCAAAATGTGCACCTGCTGTGAAATGAAGTCGCAGAGAAAAAAAAGTGGAATAATTTAACTTTTTTATTTGTAAAGATAATCAGGGTTTTTCTGATTACATCTTAACTTCATAAATGTTAAATAACCTATCAGCATCTAGTTGTTGTAAATTATGAAAAAGAGTATTGCTGGGAATATTAACCAACTAAATCCTTGTTCTTTAGTGAACATGAAAATGTGTTATGGCAGGTTGTCATTGTGCTCATGGTAACTTTGACACCGAATAACAAAACTGCCATTTGCATTTAGGGTAAATTGGTTCACTTGTGCTTTTACGGTTCCTTTTATTCTGACATAAATTTATGAACTCTGGAACTAACCAAGTCGTGTGGTTTCCCAGATGATTTTAACAACTATGCCCATTTCATTTCCTTCAGTCATCAGAGCTCAAAAGGCAGTGGTTTCAGACTGGCTGCAGATGCTGAAGGCTGTTCTGAAAGAGAGAGGGATTTTTACAAGTTTCTCTGTTGTAAGAGTATATATGGTAATTTTCCAGATTAGGAAGTGATCCTTTGATCTTCATAGTCAATGAATTTGATCCAAGTGTAGAAGGATTCCATTGGACATTGGAATTTTTTAGGATGCTCATGTGATTCTATTTACAATTTCATTTTCACCTCTTGAGAGTATTTTTTCTCCTGATTGTTGGTATCATTCCTAATACAGTACAACATTTAGCAGAATTTTAAGATTCTGTGTTTCAGGTGTGAGGTGGTGCTTTTGTAATAATTTCTAATATGGACTGAACACTGTCCAATGTTATTGGAGAGGTCATTTATTTTGAAATAGGCGTCTCTTGTTGCACACTGATGGCTGGATTCAGCTGTCCTTGTTTGTATTCAATCTTCCCTGGGAAATCAAGCATTCTGAATAGTTTCAATTTCGGTGATTTTTGCCTAGAATAAGTGCACTGATCAGATGCAAAAACCTGAATCATATAACTTCATAAAGGAATGGGTTTTCCTGGCTGAAATATCTGGTCAGTTTTCAGGAGAGGAGAAGAAGGGGACCTTAAATAGGAGATTATAGAAAGGTTTCTATTGGTGTGCTCTGCACCATTTCAAACTCTTTCAGATATTCCTGTTGTATCCTTTACAGACCCTCCAATTATAGGGTGGAAATACTACTACTACTCCTAATAGTAATAATTATTTATCTTTAACAATATACTTTTAATTACTGGAAACATTTCACACTGCAAACTTAAGTGCACTCTTCTAGAGCATTTAATCTTCCACATACCAGGCAAAAAATAATTTTCTTTGATGCAAAAAATCTACCTCAAGATCACCTCTCAGAGGTTTGCTCTGTAACATCATCCTTGATTTAAAAAGATTTCTGATATTTTCTGATATTCCATCCTTAATTATTAGATCTTGGTATTTCTTTTGTAACGTTTATACCAAAGAAGGAAAATTTTACAGATTATTTTTTGCATTTTTTTGTCTTCTTCACCCTTCACCTCTTCCGGCAACTCCTAACAACATCTTTGTTCTTTCTGTAAGCTGGATAGTTGAATAAGATTGAAGTCATGCTTCTACTTCAGGGCTATTTTTCAGCTTTTTAGTGTAATGGTGTTTTCTTTGCCTAGCATCTAGTAAGACAGCAGAATGTTATTTCTTTAGGATTTTTATATTCTCTTTTTCTTATGAGAATTGTAAAAAACATGGTGTTTCAAATATTTTTCTGATCTTTCAAAGTTTATAGTACCACAACTAAACTTGAAATCTCTCATTTCTTGCAAACTTTTGTTTTTTAGTTATATATAGTCACATACATACTTAGCTAAAAAAAACCCCATCTAACACATGCACAACAGTTGGGAAAAATGCTCTTAGTAGCTTCAGGGTAGTGGTATCAATTTAGATGCTTTATCAGAAAAGGACCAAAATTGTAATTAGGAGAAAAAGCTGAGTTGTTTCCCAAAGTTACAAATGGGAAGATTCTCAAGGTGTGGACAAATCTCAGAACTGCTCACAGGCATCTGGTCCTTGTTGCAGTCACAAAGACATCTCTGTGACATCTAAAGTAGGTGTTTTGTTGAAAGAGAAATGTGCTTTTACTTATCAGATACATCTTGACTCACCCCAGAAAGGAGCCTTGTCTAGTCTGTACTTTGTCCTTTCTTATGTGACTGCAGAATGAAGGAAACACTCAAACTCTTCTTTGGTCATTCTATTCTTTTTATGAGATTGCTGCTATCTGCACAGAAGTACATAGTCGACAAAAAATTAAAAGCCTCAAGCCCATTTCCT
This sequence comes from Turdus rufiventris, assembly GCA_013186435.1. Classification (NCBI taxonomy): domain Eukaryota; kingdom Metazoa; phylum Chordata; class Aves; order Passeriformes; family Turdidae; genus Turdus; species Turdus rufiventris. The sequence continues at coordinate 1,984,105 of PYHW01009916.1, forward strand.
AATAAAAAATACTGCCCAAGGAAACCAAAAATCAAACAAAACCACAAAATCAACCAAAACCCTTAGACACTCTATGTGGAAGAAGTAAAGGAAGCATCCAGGAACATCTGCCTAGTGTTCTAAAGGGATAGTATGTGGCTTAGCATGTTCTTCTGAAGGAACTGAGTTTTTCAGCTTCTCAAGAAAACTAGAAAATTAAGAACTGACAGCATAGGAATAGGAATAGATGGGGAAAATGTTTGAATTCAAATTGTAAAAAAAAGAGAGGGTTTTTTTTTAAAACAAAAAATGAAAGTTTGTTTTTACATCATTTAAAATTACATGTTTCTTGGCTCAAGCTATTGTATTGTACTGTACTGGTGAAGCAGGCTAAGAACCTACACTCAGCTACTGCTGTCGGGCTAAAAAGGCATAATTTGCTGAATGGTTGCAATTCACTTGTTTGATCATAAGACTATTCAAACAGCAGGGCTTAGTAGCTGTTACTCCTGCAAAATGCATAAAACCTGCCTGGCTCCAAGTCATAAGGTCGGTCTTCCCAGAAGTGGCAATTGCAAAACAGGCATTGAATTGAATTTTGATTCTTACCTAAGAACCATAATGTCTGTCTTCCTCTTATAATCTGCAGATGGATCTGTTTCAGTTTATATTTAAACGATTGTAGTTTTCAAAAGAGGCAGTAGGGAAAACCTCCAGAGGGGGCTTACATTTAAAATTGCATGTGATGAATGGCTCTTTGAAGTTGTCCTGCACTGTTGTTAGTGTTTCAGATAATCACTGCTTCCTCTCTGTTTCACAACAGGGATATTCATTGTCAATGTGCCATTGGAATACAACATCCTACTAAATGCAAGCAGCCCCACGCTGCTGGTGAGGCCGGTAGGACGCGCACATTTTGCCTTTGTCGATGGCCTGGATCCCTACACCCTGTATGAGATAAGAATACAAGCATGCCAGAGTGGTAAGGCAATTTAAAACACTCATCTATGTGACTGGAGGGGATTTTCCAGGTAGATTCAACTCTGCAAAACAGGTGAAATTATTTTACATTGGAGTCAAATGTTTACCTAGTAAAAAGAAAGCCTAGCACTGAATGAAGCATTAAATATTTCTCCATGTATCACGTATGTATTTCTCCATGTACTATGAATATATCAAATGGAGGTTTAAAATATGCATTTTAAGTTATATGTGCCACTTTATTAAAAGCTCTTCACAAGCAGCTTAAAGATCTTTGAAAATGGATGTAGAGAACTGAATCAGCTCTGTAACTACTCACCAACAAGAAGTGATCATAAAGACAGGAGAAAGAGCCCAAAAATTAGAAATTCCCTCACTTTGATGGCAATTTTCAAAAATCTATTGAAATAAGTATTTCTAAAATGGCAACTTTGAACTAATTTACTTCTCACTCTTACTGCTAAAAATCAGGAGTAATTAATTGGTAGAGTTGTGGTAATTTAGACGAGTATTTAACAGTGAAATGAGACACCATTTCCACTAGCAGCTTCTTTGCTTGACTTTGTTTTGCTTTTAATGCATTTTTTTTGTTGAGGAAAAAGCTCTTATCCCTACACAAACTTCTCATTCTGTAGGTGGGTGTGGAGTGGGTGGTCAAATATATTCAAGAACTGCTGAAGCACCTCCCAGAGAACTGAGCCCACCTGTTGTTAAAGCAATTGGACCTGCACTCATAGAAGTGAAATGGGCACCACCCAGGAAACCAAATGGCATCATTACTAACTACTTTATCTACAGGTAAATGCCCTTATTCCCTCAGATTCTTAGTCCTACTAAACAGTTCCTTTCTTTATTCCTTGATTTTTTGGGAGGTGAATAAAGGTGTAGAAGTACATGAAAAAATAGATATTACTTTTCAAATACTAAGGTATTAAGCTGATGTATGGATGGCCATGTTGGGAATATGAACTCAAGCAAGAATCATCTTTCTGAACTACATTTTAAAAATTCAAGGGAACAAAAATATTAGAAAAAGTTTGCAGGATAGATACTTGTACTGTGCTTACCCAGACCAGTAGGTACAAACTTCAATCTTCTCTCATAGATAGTTGAAAATTTTGTAATGGAAACAGGAGTAATTCACCAGTTCTGAGACTTTCAAAAGCAGAAAAAGGTATCTAGGTTCCTAATCCAGATCAATTTTCCAAGATAATTTATGTTTCTAAGTAATAATCTGGGCAGTGATTATAGTACATGTGTTCACATACCTTGGTGTTTGGGTTCATCTGCCCTATGTAGGTTGTTGACTGATGCATTCTTACTTCCTATGAGAAGTTTCCTAAGCCCTGTGTGAGGGTTTTTCTGTACAGTAGCTGTGTTTAGGGCAGTATTAAACTAGCAGAGCATGGATCGCTGCTGCGCCTGCTGACTCTGTTAAAAACTCACTGAAGCGACCCTCTTGAATGACTTCAGAAATCAGAGAACATAAAACTCAAGCCATATATTGGAGAGGGATTTAAACTCTGAAGTTCCTGGGTTTTCCAACTCTTAAGTATGTGTGGCAAACACATGCTGGGCTGATCCTAGCCTCCCACAAAGAATTTGGGACTTTTTATTATATTAAAGGTGTGACTGAGAAGACGGGAAATCCAATTACCTTTTGGAATCCTCAGTGATAATTAATATAAATTCACTTTTGCCTTAAAGATGTTAGTGGTCTCTAAAAATTCCTGCTGTCTTGAAATATCCTTTTGTTTGCCTTTTTTTAATTGTCTGATCAAAAAAACCAAGTCCCTCCCCTGCATAAAGAGGAATAAAGTGTATGTTATAGCCCAAGACATGTCTTCACTCTGTTGGTTTTGTAAATAAAGCTGATGATTACCACTTCTATTCCATGGCAACCATAGAAAGGGAAAACAGGAAATATAATGCAGAAAGCCTGCTTCAGTGAAAAATACTGTAAATTGAATTTGACAGCATTTGATGGCATTTGATTATTCTAGTCACAGCCAAACAATGATATAAAGAGTAATATGAAACAGAATGTGTTACTGCCTAGCAGACTCAAAAGCAATAAACCTTCCTCCAATGTGACACAATCACTTCACAATCATAATTGTAGCCTGTTTGATACCTCTGAGTACAGCAGAAGGGCACTGACTGACATAGATACATTTTGTTTTTTATTTAAAGTGAAATGAAAATGGCGCACGGGGGCTCCAGATACAATCGGTATATTCACCTACATAGGCATGAATCACTTGGCAGTTATTTCAGCTGAAGTTTAAATGTGCTTAGACAACAACAATATCAAATCTTTCTCAGATAGCTGCAAAAAAATCAGAAATGGGATGTAAGCACATAGTTCTTTTTCATTTTGTAGCCATACATGGCCTTACATTGTTATAGCAGCAAGACTGCAGTATTTCTAGGGGAGGTTATGGAATGTAATTTCTTCTTCAGTATGTGCCTCTTCCTTACTGCATCACCACCAAAATAAATTCATTTAACTCAAAACCTGGAATGCTTGGGGACCTAGTGTGTGTGCAGATCTCTGCATTAAAGTGGCAGGACTCATGCTTTCCTCTAACATCATAAAACTACTCCCAAGTTTGCAGCCATTTTGCTAGAAAACAAAAATTTCAAGTATTATTTTATGATAGAGGAGATGGTGATATATTTTTTTTATTCATAAAGCAGCTTTAAACACAGATCTGAAACTTTAAAATTTTTCTAGCAAAGACCACAACTTAGAAGATTTTGGGAATGAGAAAAGATCTGGTTCATGAGATGATCATCTTATCTAGTTCTGTTCCCATTAATCATGACTTAACATTGCTCTGCCAGCCCCAGAACTTGCTACTCTGAAAACAATAAGATTATGAAAATAGATGATATATGTATTTGTTGCTGCATTTTAGTAAGTTATATAGGTCACATGAACTAATGGAACTTCTCTTGATTAACAGCATGCACTGTGCAGGAGGCACATGAGAGGGCCCTTACAGACTTATTGCCTGTAAAATTAGAAGTCTTTTTGTTGATAACTTCCTTAAGAGAGCATCTGAATTTTTCTGTCAAACTGTCTATGTCTGGTCCAATAAGATTATATTATTGAGTATGTATTTGTGAGACTGAAGAGTAGCTCTCGTTGGCTGAGCAGTCCTGTTGGTGAAACTGTGGCTGAAAAATGAAGAGGCAATTTAAGACAGAAAACATGTCTCAGTGGCTGTCGTGACTTGCAGTGCAGAGGCTTCCAGATTGACTCTTCATGATTAATTCATTGCTTAGCCGTATACCCTTAACCAGGAGTTGTACCCAAGACAGCTTCCAAGGAACATATGTTACTGGATGGTTTAATGTAGGAATCCCAATGGGTGCTTATGTCATTGAATACAAGAGTTCCTGATGGCTTTTATTTATACCTGTAATTGATCTAACAGCCAATCTAAACTAGTGTATTACATGCAATAACTTCAAATTCCTTCTGTTCTTCTTCTTTTTTATTTTTTTTTTTTTTTTTGTTTGGATCAGAGCTCATGTTAAAAAAAATACCCTGAATCATGAAAGCTATATTAGTGTAGATTTGTTGAATACAAATGTAAGTATGTTTCTTTGTTTAATTAAATGTGAAATTGCAGAGGGGGAGCATTGCTAATGTTATATTGTTCCTCCACATTTGACAGCGTGATTCTCCGATTGTTTGAATTTTACCCCAAGACTTCTCAGTGTTCCTAAAAATAATTCACTACCACTTTGATAAGCAAAGCAGTAGGCACTGCTAAAACATGTAATTTAGTTGTATGGTGAAAGGTAAACATGTGAGGAATAATTCTGGTTTGACCCTGGAGACCACGGGGATTTGCCGTGCACACGGGGAAGCCGAGGGGCGAGCGCTGCAGCCGGCGTTGCTGCAGCACAGCTCTGGAGTTATCTGTCACAAAGGAGATTATATCCTCCTCCTCGTGTCATCCACCTCAGATTGGCACTGGGGCAGGGAGAATTTGCCCTTATAAAAACAACTATCTGAACATCTTTGAAATGAATGTAAGCAGCAAATCAGACTATGCAGATTAAGAGACGGCTTCCAGCCCTTGGAAATGTTATTCTCCTTTGCAGCTCATTGTACACAAGAAATACTTCCAGTTAAATGAGCAGCTGAATCTTAAATCTTAAGACGACTGAAATGATTACTGATTGTTCAACCACTTCTGTTCAAAGTTTATTCATACATGAAGATATTCTGGTTTTCAGCCCTACAGATGGAACCATTTACCTAACCATAAGTTTCATTCATTAAATAGTCAGCAGTAATAAGATCTAAATACTTAACCAGGCTACATTGTACAGCTTTGCGTGTGAATCAGCTTACATATTGGTGGCATATTTGATCATTCAGTGTGAAAAAAATGTTTATCACAGAGTTTAGAATATTTATAAAACATAGATTTATGTATTCATTTGAGTCCCATACTGTTTGGTTAGCAAGACACATTAAATGTGACTTTCTTGCATTAAAATGTACTCTCTTTTCCCTTATTTACAGAGATTTTTTTAGACATATTTTTGGGTGCAAAGAGAAAAGACTGTATTTTTAGATGCGGGAGAAAGACATGATAATGATTTCCCTTTCAAAATTATATGTCTTGCATTACGTCAGTGAACAGCATCTGAGGGAGGGTTCTGCAGGAGGCTTAACTTGCCATTGTAACAGAGCATGGGCACTTGTATTAAACATTGTTACAGGAATTTTGTAGACAATGGGAGTTTCTGGGCCCTGATTTTTACAGAGAGACTGAAAATTTCTAGGGAATCTTTCCCATTTCTTCTACTTGCCAGTCTTTGCCCAGTTCTGCCAACCAATCCTCAGTATAAATATATCTTATAATTTGCCTTTTTCACTATGATAGAGATATTGTACCTCAAAACTCTTCTCTAAAAACAAACAAAAAAAAATCACACTTTAATGCACGTAAACCAAACAGTGTTCATATAATCTGCTTATCTCACAATTTAGCAAAACTTACTTAGTTTTGTATTAGAAAATAATGTCTTCTTTCCTGCCTTATATATGCATATACACAAAGGATGAATAAACAGCTGTGTACACACTTGCATTCATTATGTTCTTCATATTTGCATGTTAATACCTGGGAATGTATTATTACAAGCAGATAAGATTATAATTTTTTAAAAATCAATGCTTTTTTATTTTTAAACTAATTCCTGGTTTGACCTAACAAGATAAAATCCAACAGCATTCTTTGAAACAGAGATTTTCTCTTGCCAAAGAAATGTTCTTCTGCTTCTGTGTGTGTGTGTAGTGATGATGACACCCGGTAGCCAGACAAACCAATTTTACTTTGCAAATTTGCCCTACTTGCAATAAAAGTGGCAGATAATATAATTTGGATTTTTGTTGTAGGCATGGAGGGTGAAAGTGCTTTTATGTTCTGCAAAAGCCAAGCTTCCTGTGAAGAGTAGGGGAAATACTTAAATTCATGTGCAGTATAGCCCAACCATCACTGAGATTTATCACAGTGTTTAAATGTAACCAACTTAATTTCACACAAACATTTTTATGCCAAGTGAAAGAATTGATTTGATAACTCTGTTTTGAAGATGAGTGCTCAGCTTATTAAAACTGTTGTAAATTATATGGAAGAAGGGGCCATATTACAAAGGGGCTGAGGATCATCAGTAATCTCTGGTAGTCAGAATATCACCAGGTCCAAGGCAAGCATATCTGAAGTCATAATGCTATATATATACATATGTATGTATACATAAGTGTGTGTATATATATACATAGATATATATACATATATGTGCATATGTACAAAAAGAGAAACCCATTGTGCCAAAACCTAATAATTTTCTTTATATATCGTAGGTTTGCATTTTTAAACAAAAACAGTGTTGAAAAAAATATGTCATTTATTACAGAAAACACTATGTGTGATATTTTAATGAGGTTGGGTGGTGGAGCTGCAAATTCAGCTAAGTTAATGCACGAGGGATTACTTACTCAATTTGCAAGAAAAAATGGGATATTTAGTCTGAGCAAACCAGATTTTAAAAGTGCACAGCTTTAGTTTTGAGGGCATGATAGAATATTTATTCCTTATTCACTAGGTAACATTTTTCTCCAGTAAATTGGTCACGACTTTTCCATAAATGACGGATTCTGAGCTGAGTACCTCTGTAAAAGGAATGATTTTCAGAAATGCGTAAAATTTGTACCCATATTGCAATTCAAGTCATTGCTTAGCAACTACAGATAGATTTAAAATTTCATGTTCTAAGTTCTGAAATTCTCATTTGTGGTGTGTTCGTTCCTAGAAAGACAACAGGCTGTTGTGTTGCTACTCTGCTGACCTGGACTGTGTCAGTGCACTTGTTTGACATGCTTTACAGTATTCTTGTAGATAAAGGAGAATAAATGATTGCCTCAAAAATCTCTTCTTCACTACTCAGCACCTAACACAAGTTCAGGGAAATTCTTTTAAGATGCAAAGATAGATAGTCAGTTCCTTGTGTGTGTGTAGCGTACAGAAATAATTTCTGTATTTTTCTGAGATGAAAGTTGAACTTGGAACTTTAGGATCAACTACTATGGGACAGCTAAAGCTATTTTCTGTTTTAAAAACACAGCTTTTGATTTAATCCTAGGCGTCCTGTGGGCAGTCAAGAAGAGCTGCTTTTGTTCATCTGGACTGAAGGAGCTTTGGAATTCATTGACGCGTCCGATGCTCTCCAGCCTTTTACTCTCTACGAGTACCGTGTCAGATCTCAGAATTCCGTGGGGTCTGTGGACAGCCTGTGGGCTTCAACCCAGACTCTGGAGGCTTCCCCTTGGGGCATGGGAGCGCCTTGGGCACAAGCCACAGGAGCGTACTCAGTGCGGCTGAACTGGACGCAGCCGGTCTCCCCCAACGGTGTCATCTCTCTGTACCGAGTGGTCTATCAGGAAAAAGGCAGCGACCCGACCTTCAGCACCCCAGCTGTCACAGCATTCACTGTCATGGTAAGAACTGGGCCACAAAACCAGTTTTAAGGTGTTTTTACTCTGCTTTGATCTCTGTTGTATATTAAAATCTCGCTTAACGCCGGTTAGAAAAGTGGGGTTTCCAATTACCTGTCATTTTGTTGGTTTAAGTTTTGTGTTTGGCCCAATAGCAGACTGAAACATTTCATGTTAATATTGGATTTCTGGTAGAGGTGAGTAGATTACTCAAAAGCATAGATGTGTCATTTCTGGAGGAATTAAGCACATGCATTTGTCAGCCTTGCTCTGAAAATACTGTCCTGAATTTTTTTGTTTTACTGACAAAATAGTTTCACAGGACCTGCACAAAGAACAGCAATATGACTCCTCCTTGTATAGAATTCTATTTTTTATTTCAGTTGGAATCATAAAGTGAATGAATTAATTAGTAATTACATAGTTCATATATGCAACCCATTTGCATGTTCCCCTCATAATTCATCAGTAATAAAAGCAGTTCTACTTTTATTTCCAATTCACGTACTTATATTAGACTGTTACTTTACACTGCTGATCTGTCTTTCCCTTCCCTTTCTTTTCCTGTTTCTATTTAATATGTGAAGGGACAGAGTGGGGAAAGGGCATTGTTTTGTGAACTGACTAACACCACTGTGTAAACCAGTGAGAGAAATGGTTATGTTTTCTGCATTTACCACTGTCCCCCCTTTATATATTGCATTCTAGTCTTTCTGTAGCAAGATAGCTTATAGATAGTTGGACTGAACTGTTGTATATTAGGACAGCTGGTCTACTTTGTTGTCTTCTCAAAATAAATTTTAAAAGTTTAAGGAGGTTTTAATAAAGTTTGGTTTCCTCAGCAGTGCCACCTCAAGTTCATAAACCTAGAATTTTGCTAAATTATTTTTGTAGTCCATGTTAGTATTGAAAAATACCAGAAATCCCCTAAATTCTCTATTATCACAATTTTGAAGTATGTGATTCACAATTCAAGTAGGATCCTAAAAAGCTTTCCCTGGAATACCTGGTAGTAACCTCTGAGTAGCTTCCTCAGACAAGTCTCTACATGACACAGTGGAAGTTTCCACCTTGGTAATCTTACACTTGATCATAATAGCAGAGCAGTTTTGTGTCTAGCTTCCTAAATAGATTAAATTTGTAATATATCTTTTTCTGAAAAGGAGAACAGATCCTGAACTGTGTTAGAGAAATAATATATGTTTTTGCCTTCTGAAGCAGTTGCATTCACATTGCACAGCATGCCAGGTTTAAAAAAGTAGATTGGGATTATAAAGTTCAGGGGCTTTTTTGTATTTAGCTCCCTTAACTTCTTTTAAGAAAAATTAGCGCCTTTATAATTGTGATGATGCACCTAAGATTTTAAAACCAGTGAAAAGCCAGGGCTTCTCCTACCACTCCACTTCAGCAGCATGCAATGTATTGCTGAGCATCAGAATTGACCTGGTTGGTCATGCATTGCATTGTCTTCTAAACATGTCAACAATAACAGAAAATGTCCAAGATGGTTGTACTGTGGGCAATAAAACCTACCAAAATGGTATTTTAAATAATTTTGCTACAGTGTATTTCTTTAACAGCATCAGTTAAAAGCTTTTTAGATTAACAAGCTATTATTTACTGAATTAGTATTTTCCTGGCTCCAAAATCCTTTATTTTCCCCAAACACTAACCTGAATCAAAATGACATTCTGGCAGCATATGTATAGCTGTTCTACTAGCATTGCAGCAAAGCTGGCTTGCATGGTTTTTCTACAGTCCTTTGTCTTGAACATGGGTCAATTGCAGTATTTGCTACCTATTTTTATTTAAAATACTATACTACCCTTTGGGGACAAACCTTTTTGCACACCTCCTGCAACTCCTCCATCCCTTGTACTCACTTTAAGCTGCTGCAGCTGCAGTAACTGAGTAGGAGTGTTGCTGATTTATACCAAGGACCTGAGATCTGAATCCTACCTCTTCTGAATACAGCAGAACAGCTAAAGCTCTGAATCAAAGATATTGACATAAAATGCATGGAGACCTGTTATCAAAGATATCTGCAGGAAGTTAGGTCAATAATCCCAGCAGGCAAAAACCTGGACACCAACTTTCAAAGTTATAAACACTTAAAACCAGAATTTTATCATGAAATTTCTGATATGCCCTTAACTTTAGCTTTTTGAACGAGATACTTTAATTAAAATGTAATTTTATTGAAGGAACTGGAATTCCAATGATTAAACTTCTGTCCCTTTAAAATATAGCCTTCATGGGTACTAGGCTAAATCATTTAATCTCCTAAAGCATCTCTATTGGAGCTCCCTCATGGGATATGCCATTAGTCATTCTCTCTCATAAGCTTCCATGTTGCAAGTAAGACTTAAAGTATTAAGAAAGCAATGAGTTTGGTCCTTTATTTAATCTGTTAGACTCCATTCTTATCCCATTAGATTATTCCAGAAAGAAAAGCACTGCTAGAATCACGGTGGCTGATCCCACCTTTGTGATTGTCGTTTGCACCCCGGTTGCCTGCCCCAGGACATAAAGCTTGACCAAAACTTAGAGGAGAAATAAAATCTTGTGACATTGTAAGATAGAAATCAAGCTTTTGCTAATGTCCCTGCAGACTGTTCTTACATGACATCTTCGTTTTCATCCCTCTCAGAGCCAAATGAGAAGCATCTTATGGATTTTCAAACAATTTAACAGACTTATCCTCTGTACCTTCCAAAATCCAGCTATTTATTCCCCATTAATATGTATTTGAGTTAATATGTCAAAGGTATGACTGTCTGGTACCTTAAAGTTATCACTGACCCCTTGAAATTTTACACTGCCTGTGGAAATAAAAATGAGAACTCAACTCTCAGAACAAAAGCTGCTGCCCCTGAAATGAAAGGAAGGTGTCGTGCACCATCAGAAGCGACATATATGCGAGCCATTTTGATGCTTCACAGTTAAAGAGCAGTGTCACCCATTTCCTTAGCTTGCTTGTCCAAGGGTGTAGTGACAAATGTTAGGTGACAGTGAGTTAAACTGACATTCTAGTTTATTTGCAGAGCAAAGTCAAGGCTAGTTACAGCAGCACAAGTGTCTCCTACAATGTCTTTGCAGTTCATTTTAACCCTCTAAAGCAGGAATCATATTTAGTGTCTTGACATTAACATGAGACAGATGTGTTTGTAGGGGAATGGATTTGCAGTAGGTTCTCATTTGCAGAAATCTGCATAAAGTTACTAGATTGTCAAAACCAGCTTCTCACTCTTGTGAACTTAGGACTCAAGCTTGTGAACACAGAACCCAGAGCTGATTTCATTATAAAGCCAATGAGTGCCTGCCAAACATCATCAAAGCATCACAGCTCTTTAACTGCTGTATTCTGAATGTTGCTTTGAGGTAGAACTGTGGGTAGGTTTGGACATTTCTTGATAGAGTTTTTGTGGGTGTCTAATGCTGTTTTTCCTATCACAATTATATCGAGTGTTTGGTTGTTTATTGGGAGCAGGAGAATTCAAGGCCAGGAAGATGAGTAAAAACCATAAAAAATATGTAGCTGATAGGAAACACTTGGAGAAAGAAAAGCATCCAGAGATGAGGGTTAAAAACAAAAGCTGCCTGCTATGCACAGTGCCCCCCAATTATTATTATTATGATGTAGAATCAAGGTCTCTGTGTGTTAAATTCACTTCAGCCAAGTGTCGATCAAAGTGCAATGTGCTTGTTAGAGGATGCAAAATATAGGGTTAAGCATAATAGGTCTATATTCCTGGGAAATCCTGCACCTGTGCACAGGTCTTCTCACAATGTGTTTCGCAATGTGAGGCTTTCAGGCCAAACTTATCCTTAAAGGTTTGTTTGTTTGTTGGGTTTTTTTGGCATAACCATGCCAGCTTGGGGTGAAAAAAATTAACATGTCTCTTAGCTGCTATCACTGCCCTAGCAAAGCCTCTGGTTTGGATGCAGCTGTGCTAACAGTTGAGAACACATATTGGCTTCCCTGGCATTATTTGGGGAGATGGTATATAACTGCACTGGCCAAGCTTCTTTTGGCAGGTGCTGTGACAGGGAAATCTGTAGACATATTGCAGAATAGCAGTAATAAAGACTTTGGTAGGAGGATGAGGCTTTGGCTATTATGATTGTGTTGTTATAAGCAGACAGAATTTACATATCAAATAATCTGAGTCAAAATATGAAGTATAGTTTACTTGTTCAAAAACTCTATATCAAAAATAATACCTCACACGTATTTTTGGGTGTTCAGTACTGCCATATATTCATACCTACTATGCAGGATTTTACAGATATCTGGAATCATGCATCCAGAGTTAGTTTCTTTCTAATAATTACATTTTAAAGTACATAATACATTCATGTGTAGTCCTTCCCTTCTATTTCCTCCTTAGACCTGTGAACATTTGGCAGCATTAGAGAGGAGATACCACAGTTATTAATGTTCCTGTACAGACTATTCAATAATGCAGTATGCAGTACTGTACATGGCAACATTCTCATACAAGTAATGAAGACTGTAACCACAAGAATAAGGAAAAAATATGCCAAGGAGAAGGAGCAGTGAAACTTTTTTATACATGCCTATTGCATATACCTGGGAAATGGAGTGCACCTTAAGAAAAGAGAGTAAGTGACAGAATCCCTGCACTTGCCATAAATTCAGAAGATGTGCTACTTAGCAATGAGTGAAAGCTGTAAACGGCAGTGGAGGGCAAAAGTTAATTAGGCTACTGTGCTGCTGCTAGGCAGTGGAAAGTGGCCACCACCAGAAACAAGATGGCTGCTCAGCAGTGCCCTAATGCAGCCTAAAGAGCATCTCCTTAGCTCTGCAAGGGCTTCTGGGTTAGGGGAAATCATACACAGATGACTAATTTTTTTATGGTTCACAGACGATCAAAGTGAAATTCAGCAGCTGTTCAGGACAAGTGACCACTCTAACGGCTGTAATATAACCTGCTAAATAGAGAGGGAATTGCATGAGAGCAAGAGGTTAGCTGTGATTATCGGCAGGTGAGTGCTTTATTGAAGTTGAAAGACCATTAACATTGATGGAGTAATTATTTCAACTTGGAAGTAATTACCTTGATGGGTGATAACTTCTCCAGTGTTCCCAGATTTGATTGGACCAAACAATTGTGAACTCTTGAAGCCTAGAAAAATATTACAACAATACTGCAATGTTTAAATTACTGAAACCACTGTTAGAGTATTTTAATTATACCTAACAGAGAAAAGATTTTAATGTACAACAACTGGTGACCTCTCATGTATAGAGACATTTGCTTTCTAATTTCAATGAGATGATCCCCACCTACTACGTGTGTGCTGTATGTGATGGCTTTGCAAATGAATCGTTTGATTTTAAATGCAGTTTTTAAGATTCAAAACCTTGTTAGCACAGTTTCAGGAAGGGCTTGTACTGGAATTGCTCTAATTGTTTCATTTGCCAGGAAAGCCCAGTAAAGTAAAATGCTTTCCATGTTTAAATCTCTAGACTTGTTAAGCTTACACAGGATGAATACAGGACAAGTGCTCCTTCACATTGAAGACTGCTTAAAAAAAGTGTGTGAGGCAATCTGTGTCTCACAGATTCTGTTGTTTCCATGCTGCTGCAGAATATGCTGGATTTGGCACTCCAGCTCTGTTTAAATAAGCATTTGGATTGGCACTATGATGCCCCTCCAGAAACTGATTAAGTGCTTCAGTAAGCCCCACCTATCAAGACAGACATGTAGAATTGCCTAATTAGAGCAGAAAGAATGAAATGGATTGTTGCACAACTTAGATGATTTTAAAGTACTGTGGTAATAGAACTGGAGGGGAATGGTAAGAGAGAAAGAGAGAGACTTCAGCTCTCCTATTTATACCATCCTCACCGTAAACAAGGCCACTTCAGTGTCTCCTGGATGTTTCCAGCAGCTGCAGAAACATAGCTTGAGACCCTGCTGGAACTCTGCCAGGAAGGAAAGAATCCTCATGAGTTAGGAAGGAAAGGTTTGTCTGGTGTCTGTGAGGTCTTAATATGTTGTCAGGCAGCTGGTGATTTGAATTAGTGGGGGTTACAGTGAAGAAGCTTATTTCACTTGTTTTCTCTTTCATGTTTTCACCCTAATTCAGTGTGCTACATGAAGCTTATATAATTGTGTCTTTCAATAAATATTTGGACCACTGGAAGTAAAAACACTGATACAGTTCTGTCTAACAGCTAACCACGCTCTAGATTGACTAGGCCAGAGTGCCTGGATCAATAGGTAATTCCTTCTACCAATAAATTAGTTACCTATTTGGAAAAATCTGGTGTATTTTATCTTTGGGCCTCTCCTTGTGCAAGGTTCATTTTCCACCCATTGTGTAGTCTTTTTAATGGGTGAAACATATGTAGAACTAGGTCTTTTGAGAGATATTTATAATGCCTGACTTCAGACACCTAACCTAGTTAAGAGCATGAATGACCTCTAGAGACCATGTAATGTTCAGAACATCTAAGGCATGGACATTTACCATCTTGGGCTGCAGCTGTTCACATGGGACCGCTTTCCTGTGCTGCACCTGTGTGCCACTACTAGTAAGTGTCAGTCAAAGAAGGTGGTTGATTTTGCACTCATTGATCAGCTTTCTTAAGCCTCACAATGGAATGATGCAGTTTGACAGATTTAAAAGATAGTGCTCTTTGGCAGAAAGATGGTGGTAGGCAACACTCTGGAAGTGGTAATCTTTACTGTGCGTGCACCTGCAGCCATGAGAGAATAGGTGACCACCTGACAAAGCCTAAATGCTGATGACTAAAAAGAGATTGCATAAATACTCCATATGCTGCTTCTATATATATGTTGTTATATATGCTTTATATTTATGCTTTTCACTGTGATTTTTTTCTGTATTTGCATTTGAGTTGTGAGAATAAGATCAAGCTAACCAGGTGGTGTAGAGAAACACCACTGACAGAATGTTTTCTAATTTGTAATAACCAAATAAACAAAAGAGAAACCCCCACAAAGCTTCATCTTATTTAGTATAATTTGTTACAAAGATACAATATGGGGACAGTCTTCCCTCTGTGCCCAGTTATGTGACTGCACTAAATCAGCTTCAAAGAACAAAGTTTTAGTAAGCTACAGATGCGTTTTCATATATAAGTAGAAAATAAAACTGAAGAAGGAGGAGGCAGAAATTTGTTGGGTAATGTGTACAGCTGTTTTTCAAATTAGATATCTGTTTAAAAATGCTTAATTGGATTTGACTAGATTTTAATTCACATTTAACCAACGTTCTTAAGTGGATGTATCAGGCAACTCCAAGATAAAGCTCTTTGTTGGTGCAGTCATAGGGCAGCTTCCTAAAATCCCCAGGGTCATGCCTAACATTTACAGATACAGGAATTCTTCAGCTGATAATTAGAAAGGCCACTCCCTAGCCCCCATCCTACCCTCCAGTCCCACTTCCCTCCACAGATAAGGTCTTTTATTCAAATTGGCTGAGAAATGTTATGTTGCATGCTTAGATTTCATAGGGAATTTTAGCAAGCAAAGAGTAATTTAAATAAACAGAGAATCCTACCTTTTTTTTATTATTTTTTTTTTAATGAAGAAAAGCAGCAAAACCAAGCTGTAGGACTCATGGGAATTGATAATATAGCATAGAGCCTCCTACCTCTGGGGACTCCATTTGAATCTAATCCAGATCTACAGTCACCAAAGTAATTCTCATCAAACAGCCATGGGGTGTCCTATGCAAGATAAGTTTAGTATTCTCAGCTGACCTCCTGTCCTTCCTCTTTACTGCTCCCTTTTGAATCCATTCTCATCACTCAGCTTCACAGCCTCATTCAAGCTCATCTCCCCTATGCTTGTTGCAGTTTCCCATTTTCTGCCTGCCAAGTGACCTCCCTCTCTCCTCTTTTCAGACTCTACAAAAGGCCCTGGAATGCATGTATAATCTTGCCCATAATCTTGCCCCCTTCTCCTTTAGGGAGCAAGACCCTAATATCTGCATGGTGCTAAAAGATGAGTTTATCAACAGAAAGCTCTTTGGGAGTGGGAATGGGTGTGCATCTGTTAATTTACAGCATTATAAAAATATTATTTTTGAGACTGTAATAGCAATTAGGGTGAATAGGGGCCAGATGGCCTCTGTATCTAGAAAGCAGAATGGCAGTGTATTTTTAATGGCCTTAAATGTTACTTTTTGACAGGAAGCTAATATTAAATTCTGTGGTTTAGGTGCCTGTCAGGTGAGTATGGCTCTGAGATTTGGTTTGTGTTAGAGTAAATGCTAATGTCATGCCTGGATACTTTTGCCCACTAAACCCTTTTCTGTGGTGAGGTCTTTGTTGTTGCTCTCGTTGTGTTGTTGTTGTTTTGTTTTGTTTTGTTTTTTTTAAGGATGGTTATTGATCTCTTGCTGAGCTGAGATTTCAGTTTTATGCCAGATAGTTTGATTAATGGGTTGGTTTCTGTAAGTGGACTGAATGGGGATAGGAAGCACAAGCCGCTCACGCCGCCAACCCTAACTCCGTCAAGACGCATAGCTCATTATGAAACAGTTATCAAGTATACATGAAAAATTAATTGGGCTCAGTTTGATTCTGAAAAGTATCAGCTTTCTACTTGGCGGTCCCCCCAATCTTTCCAGATGTTGCACGCTAGCCCCTCGAGAAGCAGCGAAGGGAGATGTATTAATACATTGTATTGATTAGATCAAGACCCCTGACAGTTATTTGTAGAGATACCATCTGGCTGCTGTTCGAATTCCTTCACCAAAAACAGGACGTGACATGTTATTAATCTCAACTCTCTAAGTATAGACAGTTGCCTTTTCTGCTAAACCGCATTTTACCATTCCGTAGGAGATGGAGGCAGACCTGAAGGGTGCTGAAATTAAGGTTATTACACAAATTGAGCCATATGGTCCAAATATTTCAGCAAGAAAATTGCCAGGCAATAAAAATTGCTCCTGCCTTCCTAATGGTGTAAATTACAGTTTAACCATGGCTCTAATGATGTCCTTCTGCCGCGCTTAACTACTGTTACATGAAGGACATTGTTTTAAAAATATAAAAAACAAGTAAATGCCAGCAGCGTGTTTTACAATCTGTTAGTGTGTCATTAAGAACACTGTCAGAATTACATAAACATAATGGCAGGCAACCTAGCATACAAAAGAACGAGTATGGAAATAGAAAGTGTCTTGAAAACTCCTTTAGCTTTGTCAAGAGCCCTTTCCCTTCTGGAACTTTTCCAGTATGGGAAAATGTGGCTGCTTACTTATTCCTGTTCTCACACAGGCTCTGATGGAGACTTTAGAAACAGAAAAAAAGCCCCACTGAATATTCCAATGCATTTTGGACAAGTGACAATGGAGGGGGTCTAAATTTATTATCACATTATAGTGTAGCTGTATATAAAGTTAACTGGATATGGAAAAGAAATCCAAAATGTGACTGTCATTTCAAAGTGCAGCATTCTTTTTATTCTTTTGGATTATAATGGGACTTTCTGTTGTTTTAGACTATTGGGAGAATTGCAGTGTATTAAAATTGTTTCAAAGCTCAAAAGCTCTGTGAGATTTTACTAATAGAGTTGGCAGTCTTAAAAATTAATTTATTAAAAATAGATGAAAAACAAAAAACAAAATGAAAGTAGTTATCCAGTCACCAGGTGCATAACTGACTGATTCTGATGATTCATCCTACAAGGTGGGAATTAAGTTGTAATTATATAAATTGAATAATTAGCCAACATTATTTCATTTCAAAAACAGCTACTAACTTTGTAAAGGGAACACTCTGAAATGGCCATTCAAAGAGGAAAAATCACGGAAGTTTATGATAAATGCTGTTTGGAGTATTGAGTTTGACCGCTCCTGCATTAAACCATGTGCAGATTTTAATAGTTCATATATGCCAGCCTTTTGGGTAAAACAGCCTAGCACAGCCATGTTCCCAGCTTGGGATGAGGCTGCCTGGGTGCACATCAGCTGTTCAGGGAATGTGCACTTGGAGCTGTCTATTCGCCAGAGGGTGCTGGAAACCAAGGGGTCCCGAGCCCCAGTGCTGGCACCCCTGCTTCCCTTTGCCCTCATCACTCCGGGTGTGCTGTGCCAGCAGAGCTGCTGCTCCCCCCTCCCATGCCCCTCTGAAGGCAGGAACTTCCACACCCTTGCAAGGGCACCCAGCTCTTGCTGGATCTTCACACTGCTCAAAATGCACTTTGCCGACGTTGAAAGCACAACTGAGCAATGTCAGAGAGACAAGGGAAGGGAGATCGTAAGTTAGCTGTCTGGGCGGGCTGGCTGGCTGGTGAAGGAGCTGACAAGAAACTCTGGTATTTGTCTTCAGACCTAGCACAGTTTCTGAATTGTGTGAAGATCTCATTTTTATGTGGAGCAGGGAAAAGATGACAGGGGACTTTTAGTCTTGACAAATTTAAATTGAGCACAAACCAGACAGTTAATCAGATTCAATACAGTTCACAACAGTCTTTATATTTATCCTCCTTGCTTCTCAGTACCAGTACAATCACAAATGAAAATATCCAAACAGAAGTAATTAGTGTTTGGTTGATTGGTTGGTTTCCAAGAAACAGAAAGAAAAAAAATAGTAGACTCTTGTGAAGATGGTAGTCTGAAAACTTACCTGCAATGTGTGGGAGTAGTTGACATACATAATCTCTATTAGGAAGAAACAAAGTCCAGTTTATGAGTTTATCCCCTCATAAACCACAAATATTTCTCTCAGCACCTGGAACTTTTTATCTGACCGAAGTTACAGAAGTGCATGACAAATGGCATCTGGAGCATCCAAGTGTATTAATGCTCCACTCACAAGGACCCACGACAGATGGATTTTATTGTTCAGCTGCAAAAACTGTATTGTATTCTCAAGTCTGTTTCTTTAGCATGCTTTTAAGAAAATCTCTTTGGTCTTTAAAGAAAGAGAGAGATTGGTACAGATGTCCCTCCATCAGCATCTGACAGGCCAGATGATTTGGAAAGGGTAGGCTTGTTGTACTGCTTTATGAGTGCCAAGACAAATTACAAGCATGGAACAAAAGTTTCTACCCATGAAGTGGGGGGTTCCTTCAAGAACCCCAGCCAAAGTTGCTGGTGGATTCAGAGAAATGTTTCTCACCTTAGGTCATTAGTAGGTGCCATGTTACAGCTTTTAGGATATCAAATATCACCTGTTACACCTCTGGCACCTTTAGTCTGCTCTACTCCTACAACCCAAACTGTAGAAACTGTTCTTTCCTCCTTTCTTTTTCCTTCACCAGCCTCCCTTCCTAAGAGCACAGATAGAGACTATGATGATATAGGAAGCAGGAATTTCCATCCTAAGGGTCTAGTAGAAAGTAATATCTGTGTTTTTCAGATTTTTGTTAGGAACTTGTTTCTGTTTCCAGATATCCTGAGGGTCCTGCAGTCCTTACAACAAGCAGGACTCCGCTTCAGCTGGGTAATGTCCTTCAAAGGTCTTGTGTTAATGGAGGCTGTGTGGTTACACAGGCAAAGCTTTGGGAGACAACCACATAGATGTTCACTTAAGGCATCCTATGCCTGGGCAAGAGCAGCAGATGGACCTGTAGTACAACATCCTCAAGCTCTTTCACTTTGCAGTTGCGCCTGCCCTCTTTGAAATAATCTATGGCTGTTCCACCTTCTTCTTTTATGGTAGCATGTTTGTCTTCTAAACAGTTCTGTGCCCACACACCCTAAGGTGGAGATGATGTGACTGCTAGGGTTTGATCCATTCCAGTGAGACCCCTAGAGTGTGTTGTCTGTGTGCCAAAAGGACACGGGAATAGTATATTCCCAATGGGAAGATGTACAGAGGTCCCAGGATCTTGTTAACCTACTGGGGCATAGCACAAATCATTACTTGTTTGCGTTCTGAATTTTGCTCCAAGTATTTTTCTAAGTCCACCTCCTGCAGGTTTGAATGCATCCATTTTTTTCCCATCCAGAGCAGTATTCCTAGTGTGAGACAAATATTTCATTCAGTGTGGAGATGCTACTCTAGAGTCTGAAAATAAAAAATAAAAAAAAAAAAAAAAAGACACCAAGTTTACAATTGTCCCACAAGATCAGAATTGCAAATGCACCTTTACTATTGCAAGAGAGGGAGGAAAGTGGACTCCTTGCAGTGATAAATTTTCTGTATTTTTGCTATAAAGAAAACTTTGCACTGCACAAACAAAATGAATGAAACTTTGCAGGGCTCTTATATTTCAACAGGCTTTAAAAAAGAATTAATGAGAAGTCAGAAGACATCTTCTCCCAGATGAAGTATTATTCTTGTCATTATGGTATAATAAAATTATTTTTTATTGTTTTCTCTTCAGGGGTTCAAGACAGATGATAATTTAGATTTTCTCTAATACTAGTCTGTGCTAGAAATGCTACACCCATGATGTACCAATAGATCATGAGATTTATACTATAGTTGTAGCTTAAGACAGTGACATATTTAAGTACTGTGCTTAATGTTACTGGAAATTCCAGTATAGAGACCCTGAGAACAAAAGAAAACATCACCTTTTTCCACCAGGTAACAAAACAGTTTGAGCTCTATTTGCCCTGATGTCAAACGCAGTACTTTGAGAAAAAAAACCGAAAGAGTTGAGAACATGTGGCTTTTAAAATAAGACATTTTTGTGACAAAAAATTTGCAGTAGAACTTCATCATACTGCAGTTTTTCTCTTCCTGGTCCTGCAGAGAAGCATCACAATGCCTTGACTTGCTTTTTTAACAAACTCCTGTATTGATATTTGGTTTGAGGGTATTAATGGAAATTTTAAACCACACTTGACTAACATGATCCCAGACTGATCCCATCCAACATGCTGACCTGTGCATGGAAATCAGGAGGATGTTTGTTTCAGTATTAACTAAATAGGTACTTGCTTCCGATTAACTAAAGCAAATCCCTGTTCTGGTTGGGTGCCCTCTATATTCATCATGTAGTTTTGTTCTTCTGCTTATGGAGACCCTAATCCAGCATCCTTGAAAAGGCAAATGGAAGCTTACATTGATTTAGAACTCTTTTGAAACTGCTGCAGTTCAACTTCTGAAGCTGTGAATGGTTTTGTGTTTCATTTTAAGAACCAAGAAAGAGCAAACCTGTATGGTCTGTTGCTGTGTGCTAATTGAAAATATTGTTACTGCCTTTATTTCTCTGAGTCTTAAGTGAATTTAAGAAAAGAAGATCACAGTTGTGAATTCTATATACTTACTTTGGTTGCCACATGTAGGCTAGTCTGTCTAATCTGTCATGAGAGAGAGTGTGGCTTCTCTGACAGGCCATTCAAAACAGAGATAAAGCTTAAACATCAGACTTTCCCTGTGGAGAGCCCTTCTTCGCTCTGTGCAGAGTGTAGGGAGGAAATGAGGACAGCAGCTACACAATGTTTGGGTCAGAGTGTAGGAGAGCATTGTGATTCTTTCCCATAGTGCCTATCCTCATATTTGGGCTCTTAAATGCATTTGCAAGTCTGTCCTAAAATGACTAAATTGTAGTAATTTCTCTTTGGATTGCTCATTTATAACATGCATACATGCAGCTAATCAATAGATGAGACAGTGAAACTAGTGGATTTACAACTTAATATGCAGGAGTCGATAATGGACTGTAAAGACATTTTCAATTCAGAAATCAGCACAATATGTTCTTTACTAAGCTTAAGTGATCTATTTTAATTCCCCAAGAAACTCAGATATCCAAGGAAAATACAGAATCCAAGCTAAACTTTTTATGCTTCAGTTTTCGAGTAATATTTCAGTATTTACATATTTCATCTCTTCCCTAACTAATTCATCTGGCTGGTGAAAGCCACAAGCAGCTGAAACTCTTGTTTGGCAGGAGCTTTGTGCTGAGAAGCCCAACCCACCCTAGGAGGGACTAATGAAAGGACATGATGAAAGTCTCTGTTTTATTTAGGCATTAACTTTCAAAGTGAAGCTTAGCTAGCCACTTTCCTTGTTCCCACTGCATCAGACATAGCTGTCTGCTTTTCTGTGTATGTATATGAATTCAGTGCTCACCTGACAGCGTAGAAAATGCGAATGGGCAGTCTGCAGACACAGCTTCATATGCTGTGTCAAGGTGAGTTTCTTTCCAACAGTGCACTCTGTAAGCTTAAAGTAGAGGGAATTGTACCCATGTGATCCTAGGAAGATCTGGATGTTCATTCATCCACGTTCCTTTGGCTTTGCTTGGTTTCAAGGCTTTAAACCTGAAGGCAGATTCTCTTCCAGTTACTCTACCAATCTCCATGATCACTCTTTTTTTCTTGTCTTCTTTTCAAGCCTTTCCACAGTGTGGAGTTGAGTTCCAAGCCTTCATATGGCAAGACACAACTGCTAAGGGACACAGAAATATAGAACTTGTTCTTTATTGGACCTTGTTATTTTCATCAACAGGGCAGTCCATGGCAGCTGCAATGGGAAAGCAAGGTTTGTGTTCCTTTTTACCATCATATAACATGGGGACTTTTTAGCCTACTCATTGAGGCTCTCCACTAGCTCATATACCCAGAAAGGGCAGGGATCCCCTGTAGCAATCCCCTGCTCCAAAACTGGGGGAACATCCCATAAAGATCTGGAGGGAAAGTGTCAGATCTCTGTTCAATCTCTCAGTATTTTGATAGGAAGCTGAGCTTTGCTGAGGAATATGTCCCTGAAGTGTACACCTAAATGTGTGTCTGATCAATATCCCCTGCTAATACTCAGAAAATAGGTTGGACTTCCCTCCAGGCACAGAAAAGAGAGAAGTCATCCCTCCCTGCATAAACACTGTGTGCTTCTGGCCTTGTGCTAATGGTGCCTGCTCTGTACAAAAAGGTGCAGAGCAAATCCCTTTTCCTAGCTTATACTGGCATAACTGGACTGCACCTTTCCTAAATGGCTACCTGCATACTTCTCTTTGCTTTCAACCAGTCTTTGTTCGGAGAGCAGGTGTCTTAATGTAGGAAGTGTAAAGCATGAGGAAAGGAACGGAAAACCTGGTGAAGAAAGAAGCCTTTTGAGAGATTAGGGTTTTTACTTTTTGGCCCTTCATTTTTTTTTTTAAATACCCAGTTCATTTTAAAGGTGACATTTTAAGTTCAGATACATACTCAGGCTAAACTTTGGCCTTTATAATGTAGCTTCAATTAAATTGTTTATGCTCAGAAGTGATTACATACAAAGCAGGCAAAGTCTGAATGAGGAGCTAGGACTGTTCAGTACAGGGTAGAGAAAAAAAATAAAATAGGAAGTAAAAACCTTTTAGTCTCCTTTAAAATACTGCTTTTATTTCCCATTGTGCTGGCAGAAAGCAGGGATTTAAAGCTGTGAATTGCCTGGAGGCTGTGCAATCTTTCTCTACTTAGCAGCAGTTAGAACTGCTCTTTTTTGCATGTATTAGGTGAGAGAGACAAGGACTCGGAATGATTGAGAAAAGGGAATAAACTAAGCTTGCATTCAACAGTAATATGACACATCTATTGTACCTGTGTAAAACGGGATCTAAACCAATAACTATAGTTTCCTGAAGCTGTACACAGGAACACAGGGGGATATCCTGAGACTTCATTAGTTAATGTTTGTAACGTGATGGGAGAACCTATGATGAAAAGTCATATATAACTGCAAAATCCTAATTTTATAGAGCATAACTGGCATTCAGTGGCATTTTCAAGGAAACTGATGTGGGAGTTCATCTGCAATCAGTGTTAAGATTCTGACTGTCCTTGTACAAGTCCCCTTAAAGTTTTTCTTCAAATTTTTTTTTCCTCTTTACCTTTCTCATTCCCTGTTACGGCTGTTGAGCTGTGAAAAGGCAAAAATTGAAAATAATTGCTTTCATAGGGGAAAGCCAAGGAGTCTTTCCTCTCTGTCTTCCATTCACCAAAACTACAGCCGAAGTCTCTTTTTCTAATTTTACAGAAAAGAGAAATTTTGAGATACTGCACCCAGGTCATTTTAAGATCAGATGGAAAAGGTTTTACAGTGTTCAGAGCTACTTTTCCTCACATTATCATACATTATGTTATTTGGAAGGAGATGAGAAAGGTATCTCATGGCACACATGTTTGAAGTCAAAAATGTAACAGGGGCAATGTGAATTCTTGGAAAACAAAACTTGAAACCAAAAGCCAAGATATTTGGTCATGACAAAAGTACATTCTTTCCATAACAAAGTATAACTGAGTGCCATAAGATACCTTGAGTTGAGAAGTTCATGGACATAAATTACCCATTTTCATGGATAACAAGAACATTCATGGTTTCATTACACTCCTACCACTCTGGATATTATTAGGGATTTTTTTTTTTTTTAAAGAAAAAAATTGAGACTAAGACTGATGTGGCAGTCTAGATTTTGTTTGTTCTGATTCTGGCCATCAGCCAAAATATCAAATGGAAAAATACGGTTTATGGCATCAGGAAAAAATATAACATTAACCCCCTAATGCTCCATATTAAGGATGTGCCCCCTACCATTTGCAGGTTTGAGCCCTTAGGCTCTAGCTGCTGTTTGACAGTTTGATTTTTTTTTTCTCTTGCCGTGTCTACAGACACTGTGGAATAAATCCATGAGAGAAACCCCACTCCTAAATGTTGACAAATAGTGGATGGAAAGTCATGGCTCGTCAGGAGCACTGCATGTGGTGCTTCTGTTAAACATGTTCTAGGAGTCCAGTTGGCTGAGTGCACCAGTAGTAATGAAGAGGCACAAACTCCAACTAGGCTTTGTGTACTTGACTTTTCTAGTTTTTTTCCTTCCCTGAAGACATGTGTCTACTCCAGATTGTAAAGCTCCACCTGAAAGATGCTTCATTCCTATTCTCCTTGTGACCAAGGCAAATTGCAAGTTCTGTACTGCCTTGATGTTTTTATACAGATTCCACCTTACGTGGTGTGTGAGTTTGGAATGGCACACAAATCTCTCATCTAGGTTCTATAGGGTTTGACATTGTTTTATTATCATGCTGCATTTTACATACCATGAACTCTTTGCTGATGAAGCTGCCCTCTCCTCTCTCACTCCTACCAGCTCTTCACAAAGCACACCCCTCACTCAGCTAAAGATCAGGACATACAAGATACAAACATTTTTCCAAGGGTGACACTGAACTGTTTTTTGTTGTGATTCAGATATCTTATATCATGCTCTATTGTGCCTCAAATAGTACTATTTTTTCCTTCAGATGTAGCCTATCCTATTTTGAAGAGAAGCTCAGTCCAGTTGTTCATAGCCAACATGATTATGGAATGCAAAAAACCATTTGGGATAAGTATTGATGTCAGCTTTGAACTGACTAAACCCAAAGTTTATCGAAAACTGTCCCATTACCTATCTAATTTATAAAAAGAGCTGCTTCTTTCCTTCTACCACATTTTCTAACTGTGAGGAATAATAAACGTAGTTTAAAGTGGAAAAATATGGGTGAAAAACTATGGTTTATTATACAGTAGGTCTTGTGAGTGTTGTTAGAGATAAAATATTAATGTTAGGAAAACATGTTGACATTGTCCTCTAGATGGTGCCTATAGTGGAATGTCATGTCATTGATATTTTGGTTTATTTGATTTATTTAGTTATGCAGAAAAAGAAATCTTTTTTGGGGTTTCAATATTTCTTAGTAGAAATTAGACAAATATAGAGGGAAATAAATTTTTGAGAAGGTGCCATTTGGTGATGTTTGTTGAATTTTAAAGAAATAATTATTAAAGAAAAGATAAAATAAGAGAAGAGCAAAAAAGAAGAGGAGAGGAGAGGAGAGGGAGAGGGAGAGGGAGAGGGAGAGGGAGAGGGAGAGGTCTCATTGAATTGAATCTCAATGTTGACTTTGCCCAAAGAGGTTTCTTTAAGGTTTTACCATCAAAAGTGCAACATCACTGGTGTTTTAAAAGTGTACTGCTACCCAAAGGCCAACTTGATTTTATTTGATTTCATTTTAATGTGCAATGCATCCTGGTTTTCTTTGTGTTGCTTTACTTTCAAGTCAAAGCAGGGGATTCAGATGCCTGGTGAGACTGTAGCAGGTCCCAGGTGTGCCAGGAAAGAAAACTGTCTACTGTGAAAATAGGCAGCAACTCCACGAGACAGATTCGGCTACATGCAATTCACAGTTCCAGAAAGGAGGAAAATGAATTGCAGTGTAGCATTTTCTATCAGGTATTAATTGTTGTTGTTGTTTACAGAATATTTTGAATTTAGGTTAGTTCTGGTTTTAAAGGTTTCTTCCTAGTACAGTCCACAAGCCCATGTAGGACAGTTGGGATAGCAAATGGTTCAGTCATGTGGCAAGTGAAACAGGGTGTGCAGATGAGGGTTTTCATTAAAAATGCTGCTAGCATGGTGCTGTTAGGAAAGGATGAAAACATGGGGTCACAGAGGAGAGAAAAGTTGTGTTGTCTGGTGTTGATGGCAAAACTACAGTTTGTCTTAAAAATAAAGTACAAAAGCATTCTTAAAGTTGGAAAAAAAAAAAGCAAAAAAAAAAAGCAAAAAGCATTTTGCCAGGAATCTCAAGAACAGAATATCTTTATAAACATGTATTCAATGTTTATGTTTTAACAAGAAGCCATTTTATGTGCTTTACTTTGTGGGCTGAATTTTTTCTAATGCATTTTTAAACTAAAAATTCCTACATTTATTTATAGAAAAGCAAGCTTAAATGTAATGAATTTTTGAATGTCATTTCCTGGCCTTCCTGTAGAAGAAAAGACTGTATCAATCCATCTCAGGGCTGGGAATGAAAGAGTGTCCTTTCATCCCAACAAAAGACAGTTTGGATGAACATTCCCTGGGCAAAAAATGTTTAAAAATTATTTTAAGTTTAATAAAGGTTTATCTGAATTTATGAACGTAAAAATTTTATTTAAATATTTGTCTAGTTTTATTCTGTGGGTTTTTATTTGCCATAAATATTATTACCTGTATATATATTTTATTACCTGTACATTTTGCTGCTATTGAAAGCCTTTTCGGTCACATCAAATAATCAAGTGATTATTTAAAATTAAATGTACGTGTTGAAAGACAATCTTAAAATTCTAAAATAAGAGGTAAAGTTCTTAAAATGTAGAATTTGAAGAGTGAAATTTACAGAAAAAAATTTAATGAAAAATATAAAATTAATTTTATACAAATTGGAAGGAATATAATATGCAATATCAATTTCTTGTAAAAATGGAAATTCTGGTACTCTCTAGGCAAGATAACTTCTGGTTAAATGAATAACATGTTGGTTTCTGTTTGACTAACCTTTGAGATTTTTCAGTACTGCCATGGGAATAATTTATATTCCAGTCCGCACTGCTACAGGAATAGACTCATAGATTACTTGTGTATCCATAAGTTATATCCTTGTGAATCTGAGCATAAGGCTTTAGGAATAGAGTAGTTTTTTTTAAATGGAAGAGACATAGAGTGTGCGATATAATCCTAAAAAGGAAGGTAGCCCAAAGGAAAAGTTAGTGTTTGCATGTGAATATGAGCTCAGTGTAATGTTTAGAGTGAGGGCAGGGGCTAAGAATAGTCTGAGAAATAAGAGTGAGCATCAGAGTCAAGGTAGAAGTGCTTTGCAGCAAATGGCAGAGTCTGGATTAGACCGGGAGCTGGAAGAGATGGTAATGGCAAAGGTGAGGATAAACTGAGCATCTTTAGAAACTCCCCCTCGCTTCTGTCACGTGTGGAGAAATCTGATTGACTTTCTTGATAGAGAATTTGAAAATTTTAGTCAGAGGATTGGTTGCATTGGTATTCTGGCTGTCAGGAGATGATAACTTTCTCCTCCCTTTTCCAGGGAGACTTCCCCATCTCTGCCCCTAGACAAGGGGATGTTCTACTGAACTGCCTTCCCACTGTTTATGTCCATGGGTTATGAAAGAGCTGGTTTGGATCCCTGTGCCGCTACTACAGTTAACATGTGATAGTGTCTGATGCCACTGGGTTTACTTAGAAGCTCACAGAAAGAATGAGCTAAATTTTTATTCAGCTGTGCAAGATACCTGCCAAGTAGAGATTATGGTACAAAGAGAAGATAGGGAGAGAGAAGAAACCAGAGCCTAACCTTAACATGCCTGGTGATGACTTGCTGAGCTTTGATGATTACCCCTGAAGAAGGGACAGATACTCAAGCTGTTGGGCAGCTCTTCAGTGGTTTGGAGACCTTCTGATGTGTCTGTCATGGTTTGAACTCATTCCCTGAGACCTAGGCAACTGGGCAAGCTGTCCTGCCTTGAAAGAAGAGGAAAACCCCAGAGTGACGCCCCTGGAAGTGCTGCTTCATCAGATCGATAGATTCAAAGATGACTAGGTTGTGTAGTTGTATGTAGTTTAAACATTTGTGCAGGGAGTCCACCCGTGCAGAGTATTATTGACAGCTACAGATCAATGCTAATTTTTGATCATTTTCAACCTACAAAGACCTCTTGACCCTGTTGCCACCTTAGGGGCACTTCAAGTAGTCAAAAGCAATCACAGTAGGCAGTGTAAAATCATCAGACCCTTGAAGGCTGCACAGCCTTGCCCATGCCTGGCAGGAGGACCAAGAGGTAGTGAGAAAGGCAGGCACCTTGCACTATGGATGCTGCTACCTTTGAACAACATGAAAGACTATGCTAATTTATTTCCAGACTTAAGTGACTTCTGTGTTCATGAATTAAAAAATAAACAAACAAAAAAGGCAATCTGAAGCAAATCTTGACGAATGCATTATTCATGATTCATGTTCTCTCATTTTATGTTTGGAAAAATGTGTTAAAACAAGGTTTTATTTTAAATAACTTTTATCCTAATTTATGGTGAGAAGAGTGGAATTAGTGTAGGAGTGTATTTGTTGCTGTTAACAGCTTGTGCTGTCACTGGCAGCATGTGAAGCACTTTACAAAGCAAAACCCAAGGTCCTGCCTGGAATAGAGGTGGTGCTGCTAGAGCTGCACCAGGGGAGGAGACAGGCTGCCAAAAGCAAGGACCCCTGTCAAAGGCTAGGCTCTGGGCTACAGGGTGTGATCAGGTCACTGTGGCTTGTCACAAGCTCCTTCCTCTGTCAGGTGTCCATTTCTGCAGTGTTTACATGGAATGAATGAAAGGGCCATAGAGGAGGAATGTGAGACTCTACACACTTAGATATTTGCTGGAATATTCTTAATTTAATGACTGATGGGGTGAGAATTCTTTACAGCTGGGGACAGAGAAAAGGGCCTGAGCTTGAAGTCCATTGGATTTCATGGTCATCCGACCTATGAACTTCTTAATGTTCACATTAAAATTTTATTTTGTTGTTTTTCTTTTAATGGCAAATGAAATCTGGGCTGTTAGCACATGTAAACATGGGAAATATGAGTTTATGGCTTTGCAGAGGAAGACAGGGAGAGTATTTCAGACAATGGAAGGCTGTGTCGTTGCCTGCTGAAGCCAAAGTTACAGTGCTATCAGTGCAAGGTGTATTTTACAATTTATATTTGACCATTCCAGCAGGACAGTATTTCTAGGCTGAAAATGTCATGGGAGGACATAAAGTGATTCTTAAAATGAATCACTGAGTCTGCCATCCATACTCTTTTCAGCATCAGCCTTTGAGCTGAGCAAATTCACGGCTGGCAATGGCAGCAGTGCAGGGGGAGAAAGCGTGGCTCTGTATTCTGGGAGTACGTCCCCTGAGCTTACTTCAAAACCAAACAAAACAAAAATACATGTAAACCGTTTGCTCTTCAAGAAGTATCTGTAGGAGCCAGGGATAAAAGTCATCCCTGGAAGGAATGGTTTAGCAGTCTCCAGAGAACATGAAGAACTGCAGGCTAGGAAATCCCTCCATCCTTGTTTCATTTCAAAGTGTAGTGAGGATTGTAAATAATTAAATCTTGGGGTTTAGTGGGAAAATGGTAGAAGATGATGAAAAATATGCCAGTTTTTTGTTTAGAAATAGAAATCTAGTGTTTTGTAGCATCGCTGTCACAAAAACCCACCCAATGATGCAGCTCATTAGAAAGCAGAGCCATTTCTTTTTGTCTGATGTTTTTAATAATGTGTTTGTACCTTCAGAGAGCCTCTGTGTAGCAGTTCAGGGGCAGTAATTTAATGCTGTGTGCTCCCTTCCTCCCATCCCCACCCCCGAACCATGGAATGTAAATTTTAGGCTTTTAAAAGTTCTGTTTTGAAAACCTAATAGATAACTGTCCTCGTAAAAACTATTAATACAGACTACATCCAATTGTAAAGCTAATTTTAATCATGTTATGTGCCAACATAATTTCTGATGCCAGATTTTTATGCTAAGCATGAGCCTCGATTTAAACGTGGTTCTTTAACCTGCAGTTCATAATTTTGCAGCCGTCTGTATAGGTTTTTTGGCTATGGCAGTTTAAACGCTTCCACTTTCAAGGATCTAAGCCATAAATGTTTATTAAAAGAATCTATAATGAAATCAGGTTTGTTATTTTTTTAATGGCTGCCTTGAGTATGTTGGATGACTGAACGCACGTTGTTAATCATTAAGTACTCATGTTACAAAAAGTGTTTGATAGTATTGCCATCTAGGGGCTGAACGAAATTCTCCATACCGAAATAAACTGTAATTGAACAGGTGCTGCTATTGACAATATACATATGTTTTTGCTTTATAGCCCACATGCTTTCCATGTTTCTTATGAGAAAAGGTATCTCTAAATGTCCCACAGCAACCAGAGCTTTTTTATATATAATCTGTTCGAGGTGATTGCTATTTGCATTTCAGCTTATGCTTTTTTGGCAGGGATGGCTGGGAATTCCTAACAAAGAATTATACTTTTTTGCATTATTAATCTTGCTAGTATTTGCCCTGTTTAACAGAAAAAAGGAATAATTTATCAGAAAAGTATGTTTGTAATCTGTACTTATGGTATCTTCAGATTTAATATTCATATTGGTCATTCAAATGCTGTGCTATATTTATCTAAAAGACTAACTCATTGTTTTGAGGAAATAACTATTTAAATATTTATGCTCTAACTTTTAATATTTAAAAAAAAGAAATTAATATTTCTTTAAAATTTGTTTCTGAGTCTGATAGCTTAACAAATGTTTAAATATTAAACAATTGGAAATGTTAGCATTTAACAACTTAATACAACTTACCCACACAGGGAAATTGCAGCTCTTTCTGTCACAGGAAGGCAGCTGAATTCCTGCACTCCCTTTCTTGTGGTCTATATAATTCATGCCAAAGTGCAGCTAAAAATGAGATTAAATATATCAGTGACCAGCTGAACTCCTTTCCTCTTTGCTCCTCTGATCAGAGATATCTGTACAATCTCCTACTGGAACACGTTACTCCTGTTCTTTGCTGGTCACTGTGCCTTTTGTGACTGTTCAAAATAATTACATGGCTGTTTTGCCTTCCTGTCCAGACCAGATTTTGTGCTGCGGCTCTCCTCGCCTGAGCAGTGTCAGGTCTGCAACACAGATGCTCTTTGGGGTGAGCTGGGATGCCATGGTTCCTCCTGGCCATGGCTGATGTCCATCAGCCTGCATCCCTACCACACCCCTCTGCTGGGCTGTGCTCAAGTGTGGTAGCACATCAGCCCCCGGTCCTTGCAGCCCTGGCTGAGCCTGGTGGGGTTCACAAATTGTTTATCCAGCTTACCATGGCCTGAGCAGCTAGAACAGGACAGCATGCCTATGAAATGTCACATGTACACACCAGAGGTGTAAGATCTCTGTAGAGGCAGGCATCACTTGTGTACCACAGGCTTTTAAATGCTTGAGTCCAATTCCAGGAAGCTTCTTCCTTACTGAGTAAGCTTGGACATGCTGAATGAACTGTAAGTTGTGTCCTAGCTCAGATTCAGACTGTGTAAGACTCCCAAGGAATTCACTCCAAAGGCTCCATCATAATAATAGATTTTTTTTTTAACCCTAAGAATTTCTTTTGAGGCTCAGCAATTTAANAAAAAAAAAAACGAAAAACAAAACAAAAAAAAAACAAACAAAAAAAACACACACACAAAAAAATCTTACTAACCAGATGGGGTATTCTGCAAAGCAGTCAGAAGTGACCCAGAGCTGAGGCCTCATTTTCCAAGTGACATAAACCACAGATGCTGATTACTTTTTTAACTAACTCAAACATCTGTATTCTTGCTTCAGGGAACAAAGCATCAGGCTCATTTATTTGGATTGAAGCCTTTCACAACATATCATATTCATGTCGTAGCTGTAAACAACGCCGGGCAGGTTTCAAGCCCCTGGACATCTGTGCGCACTTTGGAAGCTTCACCCAGTGGCCTGAGCAACTTCACTGTGGAAAAGAAAGAAAATGGCAGGGCTCTACTGCTAAAATGGTCAGAGCCCTCCCAGCCCAATGGTGTGATTAAGGTAATCTTCATCTTGACAGCTCACTTGATTAAAAAAAGAGAAGGGAAATGCTGAATATCAAATTTTTTTTTTTTCTGAAAAAGACTAAATTGATTGCATTACAGTTTAAAATAAGATGGAAGTCCTATATAAGCACAAGACACTCTGTGAGTTCTCTATACTTGTCATTATATTAAAATGAATAATAACATTCTTGTGCTACTCTGTGACTGTAAATTTTCACTTACACGGAACTAAATTGTTCAGTTAATGCATGGAAAGCTGCACATGGAATCTCATAATCTTACTTATCGCAAAATTGGACATGACCAAAATGTGTTTGTAGAAAACCTGGGTTTAATAGAATGTTCTTCTGAAATTTGGGACTTCTTTTAGCTCAAATTTCAACTGAGTGCAAACTTTTACCTGCAAGGTTTGCAACTAGATGGGTTTATTTGGAGGGTTTTTTTCCCTTAAGTGATATTCTTTAGAGCTAGTCTGTGAGAAGCTTTCTGCTGACCTCTGAGAGCCTTGCAATGAAACTTGATAACAATCAAATATAATGAAAAGTGTCACTAAGTGATTTATTACTACATTAAAAATAAAAAAAAAAAATCATGAAAATTGGATCAAAACATTCCTTTTGTATCAATGCTCTGTTTGTGTGTTGATTGTTACTAGCAAGAATAAGTTTCTGAATCATTGGTTAATAGTCCTTACCTTATTGCAAAGATTAAGAGTCTCATCTACTGGTTATTGACAAAAATTGTTTTGTTTTGTTTTCCTTCCTGCCTTCCTGCCTGCCTGCCTTCCCTGTCTATTTTTATTTCTGTTTCTTCCTTAATTCACCAGACCTACAATGTTTTCAGTGATGACCACCTGGAGTACAGTGGTTTGTCTCGCCAGTTCCTCTTCCGGCGCCTCGAGCCGTACACCCTGTACACCCTCATGCTGGAGGCGTGCAATGCAGCAGGCTGCACTCACTCTCCACCTCAGCCAGTCTGGACAGATGAAGCTCCCCCAGTGTCCCAGATGGCGCCTGTAATCCAGGCAGTGAATGCCACCAACGTTGAACTGAGCTGGTTGCAGCCAATTCATCCAAATGGAAAGATAATTCGCTATGAAGTTATTCACAGACACACAGAAGAGACTGTTGCAGGGCACGGAGCAACCACAGGAGATGAGAAAATTGTTTTCACAGAATATAACACTGAGAGCAATACATTCACCTATAATGATAAAAATTTACAGCCATGGACAAGGTATGAATATAAAATACGCACCTGGAATGCAGCAGGCTACACTGACAGCTCCTGGACAGTGGCAAAGACTAGTCAAACTGCCCCAAAAAGTCTTGGTGCCCCCAGTTTATCCGTGGTGTCAGCCAACCCCCATAAAGTACACATATCCTGGACACCCCCAGCACAGCCAAATGGCATTCTCCAGTCATACAGGCTGCTGAAGAATGATGTTCTTTATCCTTTCAGCTTTGACGCTGCTACTCTCAGCTACATGGATGAGGACTTGCTGCCCTACACCGTGTACAGCTATGCAGTGGTTGCCTGTACCATGGGAGGCTGCTCTACCAGTGAGCCAGCTGCAATACGGACTCTGGAAGCAGCTCCTGCCTTGGTGGACCCCCCCTCTCTGCAGGCCGTCAGTGCCACTCAAGTCAGTGCATCCTGGGCACCTCCCCCAATACAAAATGGAGATATCACCAAGTACATATTGAAATTAGGCAATGAAGAGTATTATCCTGGCAAAAGTTTGCAAATGTTGGTCTCTAACTTGCAGCCTTACACACGGTATGATTTTGCACTGGTCGCCTGTACTGCTGGGGGCTGCACCTCCAGCACATCCCAGTCTGTGATGACCATGGAGGCTCCACCAGTAAGTATGGAAGCTCCCAGGCTGCTGGTCATGGGCTCGGAGTCAATTGAAATCACATGGAAACTCCCAGATAAGCCCAATGGCAAAATCACAAGTTACGACCTGAGGAGGGATGGTGTGCTTGTTTACTCTGGTCTGGAAACTCGGTATCTTGATTTCACCCTCATGCCAGGCATGGAATACAGCTACACTGTCACAGCAAATAACAGCCAGGGCAGCGTCACCAGCCCCTCAGCTCGGATAAAAACCAACCCCTCTGCTCCATCTGGGATGTTGCCTCCTAGGTTGCAGGCATGGTCTTCCAGTGAGATTTTGGTGGCCTGGGATCCTCCTATCAAAGTAAATGGTGACATTAAAAACTACACGGTCTCGATCCACAAGCCTGGTGAAACGGAAAAGAAAACTTTTGACTTTGATGCATCTCGTGTTTCCTTTCTGAGACGGTCATATATAGTGACACAGCTACAGCCCTACAGCAGGTAGGTCTGGAAGAACCATTTGTTGAATAAATGTGGGGTGGTGCAGTGGGCTGGTGGGCAGCTCAGCCATCTTGCTTTAACAGATAGTCAGACCCGCAGGGTTGTTTGCTATTATTTGCAAATAATAAAACAAGGGGTTTTTTTTCTTTCAAATTTACAGTAATATCAACTTCATGTCATCTTGATGAAGTACATAGTGTTGACTTAGATTGTAATTAATAGAAGGGGTAATTCAGCACTCTGCTATAGATTCCAAAGCCTGCAATCTTGTACTGATGTTTCTTTCACATGTTGTCTGCTATTGAGAATATAAAGGGCTTTAGTTGACAAAATTTGGGGTGAGGACGCCAAAGTTGTGGTAGCTGGCCCATTCTCAGGGTAGCTGATCTGGAATTAATGGAACATGTTTGAACCCTTGAGCTGGAAACAAGTGATTTGTGATTAAGTGGAAGCTAAAACTTAAGAGAGGGAACCAGACTCTGCTACAGAAATGCACTTGATACTGAAGTAATATCTTCCCCACTAATTCTTGAGTATTTACCTGACCTTTCCTTATATATTTGTGTAGGCATAATTTGTGTGTGTTACATGGTTGATAAGTTTGTCTGCTATTTACATATAACTAATCTAAATCCAAAGAGAGTAATAGAGGAGCTCTACGGCTCTCAAATGACATCCAAATCATCTCTTACAATGAATCATCATTTTGATTTATATCATCAAAAACAAAATTATTTTGATCTCTTGACTCCTGCAGATGTTAACTGCTCTGAAAAAACCAAACCACACCCAAATAAAAACCCAAAAGACAGTGTTGTTCTTCTTTGCTACACAAGACACAGCACATAATCTGTGTGTTTATACAAATCACGTGCCTACTAAAAATTCCAAAGACTGGGAGAAATTAGGAAATCCACTGTATGCGGCGCACGGTCTGTATTTGTGTGTGCAGCATTGTGATGGCCTTGCTGTGCTTTGTGTTCCCCCAGGTACGAGGTGCAGGTCCAAGCCTGCACAGAGCTGGGCTGTGCCTCCAGCGAGTGGGCAGCAGCGTGGACACTCGAGGCTCCGCCGGCAGCGCAGCCGGCCCCGCTTATTGACATACAAACAGCCGATGGCTTCCAGTCCACTGCCTCCATCCTCTGGACCGGCCCCAGGCAGCCAAATGGGAGGATTTTGTACTATGAGCTTTACAGGAGGCGAGCAACTCAAGCCCACGTAAATTTAGACCTCTCACTCGTTTACAATGGTTCTTCAACCTCCTTCAAAGATGACAAGTTGCTGCCTTACACTGAGTACGAATATCAGGTGGGAATTGAAACTGTTTAGCAGCTCTGATTGTGATTTCAGTACACTTTGAGAACCTTACTTTACAATTGCAATGAACATACACATCTCAATTCTAATGTTAATAGCATTGTGAAACCTGGATGATTATTGTGAATGTATTTTAGAGACTTGAGGAGCTGAAAATAATTCCATACAAGCAATATATTCATTCAGCATTTGTTCAGCTTAGTAGTAGGTGCCTGTGTATCTTATATCTTATAGTTAAATGTTTGTGTACCCTCCAGAGCCTCTGCAAGTCTCTGTTATGGGAAATTCTAGTTCTTAAAAGGTGGCTTTTTCCCATTATTTTTTCTTTCTTTTTCCATCCTCCCCCAATCTATTATGAATTAATCTTTAATTTAGGTCTTAGATTAATTTTAGATCTTAGAGCAGTTTACATCCAGAGGGACTGTTTTCTCTTTAAATTAGTTATTCAAAGGACAAGCAAAATTTTTTGTGGCTCAAAAGTGAATTTGCTGTTGATAGTTGGTGTTCTCATTTTTTTTAATATATACCTGAAACAGTGCATTCCCCCTCTTAAGCCAGGTGGAGAAATCTTTCTTTTACAGGCTCGTTGGCTTTATAGGATCACACGATGATTCAGGTTGGAAGGGCTCTCAGGAGGCCATCCAGCCCAACTTTCTGCCCAAAACAGGGTCTGTAAAGAGGTCAGATGAGGTTTTTCAGGCCTTTATCCAGTTGCATATTGAAAACTTTTGGGGGGGAGGTTGTAACCTCACAGAGAGTCTGCTTCATTGCCTGACCATCTTCATTGCAAATAAGTTTTTGTTATCTTCAGTCTGAACGTTTTTTGCTTGAACTTGAACCTATTTTCTCTTCTTCCCTCCCAACATATACTATAGTAAAGAAACAGGCTCCACCATCTTTAACCTGCTGGGAGGCCAAAATCAAGTCCCTCCAAAGCCATCTCTTCCCCAAGCCAAACAAGCCCAAGTCCCACAGCTTCTCTTTACAGGCACTTTTCTAACCCCCAATTACCTTGGTGGCCTTCCACTGAACTCACTCCAATTTATCAATATCTTTCTGGTATTTGGTGGCCAAAACAAAATAGACACTAAATAAAGGCAGGTAATCACTTCCTTTAATTGTCTGGCTGTGCTCTTGTTAAACAGCTCAGGATGCTGGCCATCTTTGCTGCCAGATTACCCTGCTGGCTCATGTTCAGCTTTCTACCTCTAGGTTCTTTGAAGCAGAAGTGTTCCCTAGTTGGTCAGTAATGCTGACCCTGTGATGCTGCAAGAAGTTATTCCTCCCCTGGAACAGGACTATGCATCTGTCTTGATGAAATTCCCATTCTCTAGTGCCTTCTGACTGGCAGACCTGTCCTTCAGCATATCAACTGGTCCTTCCACATCTGCAAGTTTGATGAGTGCACACTGTATAGATCAGGTTCTTTGGTAGCTCTGCTCCACTGCTATTGCTTTCTTGTTTAAGTAGCCAGAAACCATGAGGAATTAAACCAAAAAACTTGCCTTATCACATTAGTCTATCCAGCTGTTGCATGTCATAGACTCATCAAGTCATGCAGTTTGGAAGGGACATCCAGAAGGCATCTAGATTAACTCCCTGCTTTAGGCAGGTCCAAAAAGACCAGGCTCTTAGGGCTGTGTCCAGCTGAGTTTTGGATCAAATTCTCCATCCTTGCATCTGCATGGATGGAGATTGTACAGCCTGTGTCAGCAGAACTATTGTTAGACCAGATTTCCTTGCTGCTTTAGGCAGGATCCATGGGAAATGTGAATTCAAGTGCAGATGGGGCTGAGTAGACAGCAAGCATTGGTAGCAGACCCAAACCATGCTTGTTAGGAATCTTTCTTAGGTGAAGAAAAACTCTCCAAGCTGGACATTGTAGAT
This sequence comes from Turdus rufiventris, assembly GCA_013186435.1. Taxonomy (NCBI): domain Eukaryota; kingdom Metazoa; phylum Chordata; class Aves; order Passeriformes; family Turdidae; genus Turdus; species Turdus rufiventris. The sequence goes on from PYHW01009916.1 coordinate 2,021,982, forward strand.
ATTGGCTGTGGGATGTTCTCAGCTGGACTAACTTTTAATTATCTCTGTCAGAAGCTGGTTTTTGGGAAGCTGATACCACAGAGACTTTCTTCAGCCAACATTTTTAATGACTTATCAGTGACAGATTGAAAGAAAAAAGAAACCTCTTGATCGGATTCCTGTGCTTTATTGTGCTATTCAAGACTTAGCTTTTTATCTTGGTTCTGCTCCATAGCCAGGCTGAGCTTCTGATTGGAACTTTAAATCATTTTTGGTTTTTTTCACTAGTGGCCATTTATTTCACCATGAGAGGCTTTTCAATGCATGTGTTTGTCTTCTGCTTAAGTCACTTGCAGCAGTCCTCTGGGATGTATTCTAAGCTTCTCCATTGTTGACAATTTATATCTTGCCTGTGAGACAAGTTATTCATAAGTATAGGGCTTGGCTTTTGCTATTATGCTGATGAAACCCAGATTTATATTTCACTTAAACTGGATATTGATTCTCCTGTCTCTGTATTTGAGGCTTGTTTGCTGGACATAAAACTTTAAATGCAACTGAATTTCCTCCAGCAGAATGCAGATAAAATCAAAGTGCTGTGATGGGACTCTCTCCAGCATTTCTGGAGGTATTGAGATTTATTTCAATGCTTTAATAGCTTCTTTGGACCTGGAATCAGGACTTTTGAATCTGGGTTTTTTGGGAGGTTTTTTTTTTTTAATTGGGTTTTTCTGGTTTGTTTTGGTTTTTTTAAATTTGTTTGTTTTCCTGGAAACTTCAGCTGAATATTGGGTTTTATAAAACCAGGTACCAAAGGTGCACTTCCTGAAATGATGACGTGAGTTTAGGAGCTCATGCTGATGAAAGGGACCATGCCCTCAAAATGCTTACATCACTGTTCTTCAGGAAGGGCCAGTTCTACATGAGCATATTAGCACCTGCTAGTTTGGAGTGGGTTTTTAACTAGCATGTAGTGCCTACTTCCATACTCCAAAACACTTAGATCTTTGAGGCTCCCTCCGTTGGTCTAGTTGTGCATTTAGATGCTTGCATTTCCTAGAGCATCTCTTAGGTATTTGTTGGAATTCTGCCTGATATCCCCAACTCTATTGACTATGTGCTATTGCATGATCTCGTGAAAATCACCCTGATTTAATCCCCCTGATTTTTAATCCCCCTGATTGCAAGTGCAGTCCTTTGATTCTGGAATATTTCTGAAACAGAGTGTGTAGGCTCTCCTTGGGAATCATTAAAAGTGTGTGCAGTCTTGCCATATAGCTGCCTACAGAGTCAAACTTGTTTTTCTCAGCTAAGGGAAGGCCCTTCTGAGCAGAGACTTGTGGCATTTAGTGCAAAGCAGAGCTGTCACAGTATGGCGTGATTTCCATGAAAATGCAGTATCATTCCTCCACAATTACATTTAATTGTGTTCTTAAAATGCTTTCTTTAGATTAATGGCTTAATGTCTTCCTGGTTTAGGACACATCCTTATTTCTATTTGGCAGGAACAGAACATGTAAAAGACAGAAAATTACTATTGTCCGTCTTAAGAAAGGTTTATGGCTTCCTGCAGAGGTTTATTCTCCAAGAGGACTATTCAATGCACCAAGACAGGGTCTGCAGTGCTGGAGCTGTTGGCCCTGCCTCTGATCACTGTTGGAGCACAGCATCTCTCCTGTGTTTGGGGAGTCCCTCTCACCTTCCTGTTACTGCAGCCAGGTGAAGGGTTTAGAAAACACTCCAGGACACACCATGGTAAATATGTATTTGGTCCTCCTAAAGAGAAAACAAGTAATATTCTGACTTTGGAGAGATAAAGAGAAAAAAAAAAAATGGGTGCAAAGTTATGCAGACTAAGGAAGGAGCAACTACATGGGTTGTAGAATGTGTTAACCCTCTTGGTCACTTTCCAATGCCAGGAAGGACCCTTGTTTTACCAGCCTGTCTGTCACATCGTTGGCTGAGCTCCAGTTTGTGCTGATTAGTTACTGACAAACAGGTCAGTGACCTCTGCAGGTAGAACTGGTTTTCTGGTTGACCAGTGATGAATAGTCACCCATTTGCAATATCCCTCATATCTGGCTCCTCTTCATTCTTTTAATTCCCCATTTCTTCCCATCTCTCTGACAGAAAGATGCACTGCAAAGCAGCAATATTAAAAAAAAAAAAAAAAAAAAAGAGCTTTCTTCCATTCCCTTCTTGTTGTTTAGTTTGTAAGACTGTCTTTTCTTATGAGATTTCTGCTTCTAATTAAAGAGAATTTCTCACACTATGCCTGCAGTAGACTACCACGCTTGACCTCAGCTTCTGAAAAGCAAAGCAGACATAAATATGTTGTTTCACTGATGCAATGATACCTACCCCAGGTATCATTTTGCAGAATGAGGTACTTCCTTTTCCCTAGTAGAAGGGAAATGGGCCTTTTCAAACCATGTCATTTTGCTCATAAAGCCCCTCCTCAGGCAATGTGTTTTCTCTTGTCAACAAAATCTTAAATTCAAGTGCGTTGATGCAACAAAACCTTGATTATTTTTCATTAAATTAAATATGGATATTAGACTGGATTTGTTGGCATCCAGATTTACCAGCGGGACTCTTACAGATCCACTCTTGCAAGACCCTTGTCAGTAAATTGTCATTCCGACGTATTCAAAACCATGGCAAGCTATCCTTTAAAAAGACATTAGTGTGAGTACCAGGGGAAAATATACTCTGGGGCTGTAGATGGCTTGATATGATTTGCTTGATTATATCTTTTTATTTATGAGGCATAATTTATGACTGCTGAAAAGCAAACTAAAATGAGTGATGACTAACTACAGCCAAAGTAATAAATCAGAAGCAAAGAAAGAAGTGGTGATTTTGATCGAATCTATTGAATTAGCTGTTGCCCTTAGCCATTACAGGTATTGGAAAGACCTTTTAATATCTGCTTATCTCTCTCATGGGAACTTGGTAACTATCTCATTATATACCCATAGGAAACAAATTATTTAATTTTCTATCTTTTAGAGTTAAACCTTTTTATATCTCTCATTAAGTACTGGCATTCTACTATGTTATATGGAATGAGCTTCCTTTAAAATTTGGTAATTTTGTTAAAGTCCCAAAGTTTTTGCCTATTGTCTTTCCCTTCTCCAGAGTGGGTTTAGTAGCTTTATTATTAGCATTTGAACAGTGGAGATGAGGAGCAATGTTAAAAGGCTGTAATTAACACGGTAGTAGAAGTCTGGACCTGAAATTTATCCCATTATATATTTATGACCTCCATAAGGAGACTAACAGTGTTGAAGAGGGAAAAGTATGGGGCAATCTGAGAAGGGGCAATCAGGAAGCACACATTTAATTACTACCCTCTTGTACCCCTGCTCATGAATGGATGTGATACGTTCTTTACCTTGCCTTTGCTCTGCCCACCATAAACTGCACCCACTTTTTAAACTTTCTGCTTGGCTAATACCTGCCTGACACTGAAGTGCCCAGATGTGAATACATTCTCCTAATGCTGAATGCTAGATTTTTGTAGATAAGGTTTGTGCTCTGAGCTCTGCTGACATCACGTAAGTAACTCCAAATGAGCCAGCCAGTGCGACAGTCAGTTCACAAACACTTGTGAAGGGTGCTGCAGTTGATGGTGAGAGGGAGTTTTTCTTTAGAGTGAGAGTTGGTTTTCTTTCATTTCAACCAGCCAAGATTGTGGTCTCTTTAATTGTCTTGAAGGTTGCTGTTTGAACATAACCAAAAATTGAGGGCTGTGTTTCTGACTTTGCTGATGTCAGATCTTATATGACCCTAACATATCTTACTATCTTGGAAAATAATTATACTGTGAAAACTCTGCATTTATGTGAGTGTCAAGACAAGAAATTCAAAGCAAAGTTTCAAAGTAGTGCTGGCTCTTTGAAGTCTCCATGAAACAGCTTTATAAAGAGAGGACTGGTACAAATCACTCTCATGGCATGTGCCAAGCAGTGCCAACATTGAATCCTCTTAGGAGAGACCAGCAGTCACAGGTGTGTGGAGTCTCTGCTTACCATAAGAGCAGAGATCCAAGTTGTACCTGACTCTTACACACAGAAGTAGAGTTATGTACATATGTAAAAGGGCTGGTTTGGTCTGATCTTGTGGGTACCCAGAACCTACAGCCCTTCTTAACTCCCCACATCTCTGAGCAGTGCTCAAAGCCAAGGAGAGGTAGTGACTTACTAATGAGAATTTTTCTAAGGCAAAAAACTGTTTTTTGAGCCCCTTAAGGAACTTGGTGCAAGCTGCTGACACATTCAGAGCTGAGATCTTATCCATCCAGAGACACCTGTGATGGACCACAGACTAAGCATAGTGCGAAGTGGCACAAGGCACAGTGCCTGTTGGACATGGAGGGAGCCAGAAGCCACTGCTGGTTGGTAATCAGCTTTTTGGCTTGCTCTCTTGCAAGGAGGGAGGGTGAGAAGCATCTGGCCTCTGTGCTATGCAGACTATCCCAGCTCTTCCTAACCTGGGAAGTTAGGAGCAGCTCAGGACTGCTGCCTTCACTGAGGTGAGCTGCCCTCAGCACTCCTCTGCCTGGTGAGATCTCTCCAATAAAGGAGAGTGTCACACTCTCCGTAGCTGTTCAGTGCCTGGGTGTCCCTTTTTCAGGAGTTTGAGTTCAAACAAAGCTTCCTTGCTACGACTTTGGGGTTTCAAGAGTGTTGTAGCAGATGAATCTGTTTGGTTCAGGGATGGAAGTCATCTGACTGGCTTCTTCCACTGTCAGCATCTACAATAACATGATTATTCTGTATCTATGCCCAAAGTGATTTTGGTGCCTTTGCTTCTGCTTTATGACAGAAGTTGTTAGCTCTGCTAAGCCTGAACAGGTTCACCATGGTGACTTTTCTCAGAACTTCCCATCCTGCTTCTCATAAGTTTTGCCCCTTCTTGCTATGCCAACGACCCTTGACACTGTCCTGTGATCATTTTGAGTGACTGATCACAGATTTCTTCCAGGAGCATAGATCTGTGAAGCTCAATTTATGATGGAAAAAACCAAGCTTAGTTACCTGTAACTGGAATTCTTCAGTCCTCTGAATATACGCTCTCCAGAGTTTTCTCCCCTCTCTTCTCTCTCTGGCTCCACTTCAAAGTGCAGTCTGAGCCAAGGGCCAGAGATTGATAAAACATTCATTAGTAACCCTTGATAGCTGATTTCAGAGCCCTCTCCTGGTTTTTTTGGGACAGTGCAGCCATTAACAACCACACATCTTTTGGCAGGGTGCTAAGCCATGCACCATGATGTCAGACTTAATGCTTTTTGAGGCAGAATATAAAGTCAAGATAAAAGAAACTTTTCCTGGCTTTCTGCTCTTTCTGTTTTGTCATTTAATACATCTCTGATATGTGTTTGCTTTTTGTTTGCTTCATGTTCTAGTGTGGTCTTTCATAATTGTAAGAAGGTAATACTGCTACCTATTTGGCTCTTTATATTTCTGTAGGAATGTGATTAAATATTTTTGGTGCTGATTTTACCACAATTTATAAAGATTGTTTGTGACCCCAAAAAGTTTTTGTAAAAAGCCTAAATAATGAAATTTCAATTTAACCAGCCTATCAGTCAGCAGCTTCCATCCATGACTGTTTAGTGATGATTTCTTTTTGAGAAGCCATGGCCTCTGATTTTAAAGACACTGCTCATTGTGATTTCTGTTGCCATGCTGCCCCATTTTTCCCTGCAAAGAAGTGGCTTAACACCAGCATTTCCATCTGCAGTCAGTTCTGTGGATTTACCGCCCCGGGTTTCCAAACACTGACCAGGATTTACTTGGACAGCGATTCTCACAGGGAAATTTTTATAACCATCCATCCTTTTACAGATGGTTGAGCAGAAGCAAAGGGAGTTAAGGGACTCCAGCTTAGGTCAATGTAAATCTGGAATTCAGATCCTCAGAAGTCCTGTTTAGCTGTCACAGCTGTCTCAGAAGCTGGCGTTACAGACTCACAGACACCGAGGGGGTTTCTGCTGGATGTGTCTTGGCAGGGCTGAGTAACTGGTGTCTGTCTAGAAGGCACGCTCAGAGCATGTCTGTCTGTCACACCCACACAAATATAGACATGACCTCGACATTTTTTACCAAGGAGTCAGGCATGTGGCAGCGTGGTGGGGACATCAACTCCCCCCTTGACCTCTGTAGGGAAGTGCTGGGCTGGGAAATCATGTCTCCTCTTGCTTGCACCTGCTCTGCCCAGTCAACCTTGATTTCACTGTGTTCATGCAAAATGAAACTGCTTCAAAGGGATCCTTGGGAGCATCCCAAGCGCAGAGATGGGTCATCCACCTGGGCATTCCCACTCCAGTGGGGCAGCAGACTGCCTCTGTTGGAGCACATGATTGAACCTCAGTTACCTGACTCTTGAAGGAGTCATTTAACGACTTAGCTGTAGTATGGAAGGGGATGAGCATAGAGTCATAGAACCACAGAATCTCCTGAGCTGGAAGGGACTCACAAGGATCATTGAGTCCAACTCCTGGCCCTGCACAGGACAGCCCAAGGGTCACACCCTATGCCTGAGTGTTGTCCAAATCCTCCTTGACCACCTTGAGCTTGGTGTTGGGACCACTTTCCTAGAAAGCCTGTTCCAGTGCCCAATCACCTTCTGGGTGAAGAACCTTTTCCTGATGTCCTGCCTAAAGCTCCCCTGATACTCCTTTGTTCCCTTGGGTCACATTACTGGTCTCCAGAGAGCAGAGATTGGTGCCTGCCCCTTCACTGCCCCTCACGAGGAAGGCCACGGTGGGGTGTCCCCTCTGTTTCCTCCAGGCTGCATTGGATTGGGACTGCTCTTACAAGATTATTGTTAGAACCTCAGGCTATGCTAAGGACCCCAGACCTGGCAATAGGGGGACAATAAACTGCAGTCTGTGAGGACAGCACCATCAGCTCAGGAAGGATGCTTGTAAGGGTGCTCAAGTACAAGAGGCCTTGTCACATTGTTCTCACCCAAGGAAGGTGATGAAAGTGCATCAGGAGCCAGGTAAGGAGTATCTGCATGTCACTGTCACCCCCCTGCTCACACAAACAGGACATCCCTTCCCCAGTCAGGCTCCCAAACCCATAACTGTGGTGTCTGATACTGCAGTGGTGAAGAGGGAAGGCAGCAGTGTTTTTCCAAGAACATTGTTGTTGCTTTTCTGGTTCCAGCAGATTTCCCGGCTCAAAGAACTCATCCGCACGTCATGTTCCCATTATTCTGTGCAGAGTTTTCAGGGGAGGATGTGTCTTCATCTCTATTTAAGCAATTCAAAGCTGCAGGTATCCAGTAATGAAGTTCTGAATGGAGCTGTGGAAGTCAGCACTGGGACAAGTGATGGCCTCGCCACTGTCATTATCCTTCTTTTCTCTGTTTTTCCCAGGGGTGACTGCGCTGTTCTGACAGTAGAAACACTCAGAAATTCTAAGCCTTCTGTTTTGCTCTTTTACTTCCTCTGAAATGCACATCAGTCCTGAACAAAATATAAGACAAATTGAGATAATGGGGAACAGAGTGTCCCAGGGTCAGAGGGACTCATGTCTGCTATAAATCTCCCAGTTCTTTGGCACAAGAGGACTGCACACTACTTGGGATGGGAAAGAAATCCTTACTCTGTTCTGTGACAGCCTTGTCTGGCTCCTGGCCCTTTCCTAGTAACAGGAACAGGCTCCTTGGGAAAGTGATCACAGCACCAAGCCTGATAGAGTTCAAGAAGCATTTGGACAACACTCAGGAATGGTCCTGGGCAGGGCAGGAGTTGGACTCAATGATTCTTGTAGGTCCCTTCCAGCTTATTCTGTGATTCTGTGAATTAAGACTTATTCCTGAAAAACAAGGTGTAGGCACCTATGATAGGCGAGGGATTGATGAAGGGAACAGTCTCTATCCAACCCTCGGTGAAGTGTTTGCTTCCCAAATAAGTTGCATGCCTCTCTCCTCCAAAATTCCTTGGCAATCTCATTCTGAAGCTGAATTCCTGTGCTACACAGGGAGGCTCTGTTCCTAACTCATCTCCTTCACTTTAGCTGTGGGCAGCTTGCTCAGCAGGTCAGGTCCAGCACTGTTACGCTCCATGCTCATTAAGGCCACAGCCTGGATATAACTGGAGCATTTGAGGCCAGTGCCAGCGCCACACTCAGAGCTGCTCTTTCCATATGTGTTTTATTCTTTCCACAAAGAAATATGACCCTTGAAATGAATGACTGTGAGTAAATCTTGTAGCAGCTGGAACTGAACTGAGATACAGGCTTTGACCTGCTGCAGTGAAGTGAACCGAGTTTGACTTTATGAATAGCTCACAACAGAGATGTATTACTGATTCCACTGAAATGAAAGCGCCTTGGATGAGCTTTTTATTGCAGGGCATCATTTGTACTTAGGATGGTTCCGTGTGTTACTGATGGAATCAGGCAGGAACTTTGGGTTTGTAATTTGCAGAACCACAGCCTTCAAAGCCAACTTTAGTTGTTTTTATCCCCTTTTCCTTCCCCAGGCTCTTTGTGAAGTGTCTTGTATTCTTGGAAATTATTATCAAGCTGTAAGGATTCAGGGTCAGTTTTGAAGACCTCATACTTCTAAACCTCCTTTTTTTTCAAGACATAGTCCCACCATTCACTTTCCCAGGACCAGTGCCCAAAGCAGATCGCAATAAGAATGTGTTTTACTGTATTTAGAACTACTCACTATGAAAGCTTACTAAGGAATACTTATACTAAAAATCGCTCAGACAGTCCTCTTGTATTGCCATTTAGATCTATCATTCTGATTGATCACTATGTGGTTGGCTAATATTGAGTAATTTAACCCTATATGCTCACGCATCCATCTATTCTGTCTATTGTACCTGACATTCTACAAATTACTTACTCATGCAAATGATGACCTAAGGCAACCTTTTATGATATTCGTGTTTAATTACACAAATGCTTTTTGATAAATAAGATTATACATCCTTCCATATGTTTATTCAGTCCTTGATGAAAGTAAAATTTAATTTTCATGCAGATTTGTTGGAGAGTGTGTTTAATAAGTGCTGAGTTTTATGTAGTCTGCAGATCACTCTGGTTTTGGGTAGCTGACAAAATCAGTAGGCATAGTTCATAGAGACATGTGGGTTTTAATCAGGCCTAATTCAAGCTGCTAATTTTTGAAATCTTGGAACTGAAGTCATTGCCTTTGTGCTCATGTAATAAAGCAAATGTTGTTGTGAAAATAAATGAGAGATGCTGAATTAACTATACATTTCAGTGAGCTTTATTTATATTATGAGTTACTGAAAATATTGCCCAATAACTGATACATTAATATTTTTAAGAGAGGGATGTTCCTGCAAAGCACACTGGTTCTAAAGAGTGACTAGAGTTTGGCTTGTGTGATTCAGTCAAGGTGAATGCAACTTCTAAGTGTCACCCAAGGCCAGGCTGAATTAATCAGGCTACCTGCATACATGAAGAAAGTGTGGAAAAGGGAGAAATTTTCAGGACCAGAAAAGAAAATTTTTATTCAGATGTCTTTGAAAACACTGTATGGATTGCAGCTCCTCCAGGAGTCCTCTTGGCATGGTGTGACCCAGACAGTGGTAGGAATTCAGAGTGTGGAGATCAGGTATGAAAAAGACATGGGAGCACACACTACCTGAGACATGACTTTTGCTTCTTTTCCCTAAGTGTGGCAGTGGGAAATATTCCACTCTTCTGTTAAAAAATTACTGGGTCAACACAGGTGCTGAGTGGCCATCAAGGGACATTTTCCAGGAGTGCCATTGTGCCCTGTTTTACCTAGTGTCAGTAGAGCTGTAGTAGTCCCTCTGGCTAAAAGCAGATGTTTTGTCCTTTGAGTCCTTTGCTAACAGTTTGTTTGTTTGTGTGGAAGGTATGGTCAGTAAACTCGGTGGGCCGGACGCCCAGCAGCTGGTCCCACTGCCGGACAGGCCCTGCCCCTCCCGAGGGCCTGGGAGCTCCCCTCTTCAAGACCGTGGCATCCACTGTGGCTGTGGTGAGCATCAGCCCCCCTCTTAAGCCTAATGGGGTGGTCAGTATCTACAGGCTGTTTTCTAATGGTACCAGAGGGACTGATGTGGTGGTGAGTATTGTCAGCACTTTTTCTGTATTTCCATTTCCACTTGTATTTTCTACCTTCAACAACTTTGTTCTTGCAAGCTGCTACTGTTGGTCACAGACTGCCTTCCTCTCCTGCCTCCCATAGTTAGCTGCTCTGCAATGCACTGTCCTGTCCGTGAGCTTAAGCTGTCTACTGATTTCACATTACCCATTTATTCCTTCCAGTGCACTTGGCTGTGCCTGTGTCTGATTCAGCCAGTTCGTCACATTGGTGCCTGCATGGCCTTCCATTCACACCTGCCATGCTGCTGGCTCTGACTCTGGCTCTGGCATCAAGAAGTACCAAGTACTTCCCTTTGCTTGCTTGACTCTCTCTTTCTTATTTTTGCTGAACTCTGCTAAATCGCATGCTGCCAAATGAGAGCAGATGTTGCCCCTTGTTGGTGTTTTCTACATATTTTTATTTCTTTGGCTTCAAAAAAGCTATACCAACAAATGACTACAGCAAAAAGGTGAAGTGGCAGTCCCTGTGAGCAGTTTCAGAACAGGACACTGATTCCTTTGCCAGAACTGCCAGGTCTCCCTTGCTAAACTTAGGAAAGTTTCCTAACAGGCTTGCCCAGTACAACACCTGTTTGAATGCAGAGCAGCATCATGTTGGCTCTTGATTCAGATGTACCTACCAGAGAGCACTTTCTCCTGTCTGGGAGAGACATGACCAAGCAGATATGTTGGTGTCACACTGCCCAGAACTGTTTCCTGCATCCACGTTGAGGAAGCTTGTGAGATATACATGATTGTTTGCTAGCACGTTTATCATGGAGCTATTTTCCATATTGATTTCTTTTCTGCTTCAGTACCACTTGTCCCAGAGTCTTTCTTTAATGGCTTTCAGCTTCCCTGTTGCTGAGAATGACATTTGCAGTTGACATACAGTAGTCACAGCTCAACTAAAGATGTCTTGAGGCCCCTGATGGCATGCTCTTTTCCTTTGAAGAGTGTCCTTTAGCTTCATAATGGGAGAAAAACGCAGAGTTCCCATTACACAGCAGCTGCATTTGTGTCAGACTTAAAGGACATGCAGAATCTTCTGCCAGTCTTCTTCTGGGGTTAATTAACCTCCATAACTCTTATTTATTACTTGTGGTGTTTGAAGCTGTGACAAGTCTCCTCTTAATTTTTACAGCTGTCAGAAGGGACTACCACCCAGCAGACAATACACGGGCTAAAACCATTCACCACATACTCCATTGGCGTGGAGGCCTGCACCTGTTTCAATTGCTGCAGCAAAGGACCCATGGCTGAGTTCACCACGCAGCCAGCTCCTCCCTCAGAGCAGCCTCCACCACAGATCCGCACCGTGACCTCCAGGAATGCCTCTTTCCAGTGGAGTGCGCCTCAGTCACCCAACGGCATCGTCACCAGGTAGGAGCTGCCACCGGCTGAATTTGCACACCTTGGCTGGAGGTGGTGCCAGAACAATTTGAGCTGGAATTGCATGGCTGAGAGCACTGGACAGTTGTGGCAGTTGTCTTCCTTCCTTGACATGTTGGTGGTGATATTCCCTGTGGCCTGAACACTTTCTGGGAAGTGTTTACATACAGGGATCGCTTTTCTCCTGAGCAGGATACTGGTGAGGATGAAGGTAGGAAGGATGAGCTGTTGTGAGTGGAGGTGATTGTCTGACAGCTGTGGTTGTGTAATGAAATAGTTGTGAGTTCAACTGGCAGTGAACAGAGACCAGCAGTCTGGAGTTAGTTAGGCAGAAATCCTGACCTGCAGAAGTGGGCAGCAAGGTAACTGGCATCAACAGTGAGTGTGACTTTGTTACCACCACAATTTCTCAGTTATCTGACAGTTAGGACCAAAATCTCCAAGAGAAAAGCTGGGATCAGATCTATTTTCTTCTCCAGTAACCAGAACAGCCAGCAGTTAGGAAGAAATGTGGGATTGGCTTTTATGTCATTAAGGACTTTAATTCATCAAAATCTCAACTTTGTTCTCAGCTACGAGCTCCATGTGTACATGGCGTGTCCTCTGAACCTACAGCCAGCAGTGAAGGCTTGCAGTCCTGGCCCGACTGAGGTGAAGTACACAGGGAAAGGACAGAGTGCCAACGTGTCCAACCTGGAGCCTTACACAACTTACAACCTGCGAGTTGTGTCCTACAACTCCGTTGGCAGTAGCGCCTCTGAATGGATCGGATTCACTACGGAAAAGGAGCGTGAGTATGAGAAACGGTTCGCTGACCATTGAAGCCTCTTTCTAAGGCCCGGACTGCACAGAGCCAAATTACTTCCCCACCTCTGGGAGAGAGGAAAACCAGAAACCTCTTCTTCCATGTCCATGGTAACTGTGTCTCTGCTGCACATTCATTCAAATTCTGCTCTGGGGCTTAACTGCTCATTCCTTCAAAAATATCTCTTTGCTCATCATCTGATGTCACATCCTCTATCTTGAGAGCCTAGAAACCTTTTATTTTACCGAAAATGGGCAGCAAAGCTGCAGAACATAAAATGTTCAAGTATTACCAGAAGGCTGATGTGTAGTAATAAATATACTGCCATAAAGATTCCCTGTGGAGATCTTGAAAGAGACCTGATGATTATTTTCAGGAACAATCTTATTGTCCTAATTCATGCTACACTTCTGCTAGGACTCATAAAAGTTTTCCTTGGATGTCATCTGAATGACTGGATGCTTGTGAACACTGAAGTAAGAATTTGTTGCTGTCCAACCACCACAGGCAGTGCTTTAAGGCCATGTGGTGGTATGCATGGAAATTAAACATGCAGGACCTGTGCCTACAGGCAGAATAGATTTTGCCATCAAAACAGAATTTGTAGTAGTCTAACATCAGCTTTTATTAAAAAGATCTATAGTGCTGTAGCCAGAGTCATTCCATAACAGATGAGATGGGCATTTCATCTCAGTCTGTCAGGTCAGGGCAAAGACGATGTTCACTTTTTATCTCATGTCAGGATTTCAGAATCACCTTTCTAAAAATCCCTTTTGCATCATTTGGTAGTTCTGCCAAGTAATTACTCAAAATATGTAATATCATATATCCTTAGCTGAAAATTTCAGGTGGAACAGGCCCAGATTTTCTTTAATGTTACCATTGAAAAAAAAAAACAAACCCCACACAAAAAACAAATGGGAAAAAAAACCTCAAAAAATAATTAACCATCAAAAAATACAAACCAAACCAAAACAAAAACACCAAAAGAAAGATCCCTTATGTCCAAAGCTGTGTTTTATTAAATTGCAAGTTAAAAGGCTGCAAAATTATTATGAACTTTTAGACGGAGAAAATTCATAAGGAACTGGTGAGACACATAGAACAAAAGTATTTGAAAGCAAGTTTTAATCCCCTACCCACTAGGTCCAAAATCCTCTTCTTACACTCTTGCTTTTCTTGCCTTGCTGACCTCTTCACACCAGGTTTCCAGAATCCCTCCTTGAATCCCTCTGACTGCTTCCTCTTGCCTCGAAGGCTTGCTATAGTGACAGTGGGCAATTAGCAGCAAAGTGCAGCTGGACAAGCAGCTTTCTTATGAGCAAACCAGCAAATTCGGGGCAGATGGCTTAATGGCAACACCACAAGAAAGGAATGCCTCAAACTTAAATGAAGTTTTTTGTCAGCAAGCTGTTGAGCCCAACCAATGAACTTTTCCTCCCTGAAGTGAGTTCTGGGTTTCTTTTCTGTCTGCCTGCCATCTGTTCTCACTTTTCTGAAACCCTGTGTTTTCATGTACGTGCATGTGTTAAAGGTGATCTCGGCAATTCCTTGGGGCTTGCAAAAGAATCCTCTTCATAGCAGTGCCCACAGCCCAGCCTGCTGCAGTCAGGCTTGCACAACCTCCTCTGTCTCCCTGTCCTCTGCCTTAAGCTGGAACTTAATTTATAGAGTTTTAGTGTCAGTACCACATACACAAAGGCAAAGGGAGGGAGTTCAATATTTGTTTTCAGGATATGTCTCTGCTTTCTCAGTACAGACTGGCATGCTATAGCAGCTTTTTGTTTTCTCCTTGTATTTTCCCTAATCATACACACGGATGTGAGAGAGAGGGAGTGCACTGGCAGAGAGCTTGTATCATGGAGAATCTTCTCTGTATAACTCAGTCACCAAATCACTTCTAGCCTATTGGCTAGAAATGAGATCTTTTTCCTTGTTCTACAGCTCCTCGGTACATGGCTCCATTCTCTGTGGCCAGCAATTTGTCCACCATCCACATTGACTGGAGCCACACCTTCGTGCTGAATGGGCGCCTGAAGGAGTACGCGCTGACGGAGAGCGGGCAGCGCATCTACAGCGGCTTCGACACCGAGCTCTACTTGCCAAGGACATCTGACAAAAGTCAGTTTCCCACAGTTTCCTCTCTGTTGAGCTAAATTAATAGTACTGGATGCTGAACTTTAAAAAAATTATTCTTCATTGCAATCCCAAGCTAAGAGCGTACAGGCACACCAAAATGTATCTAAGCAAATCCTTGAAAAAAATCCACAGACCTAAGCTTCCTCTTAAACATTATACCTGACTGGGCGAGACTGTTTTGATTCACAGTGAGCATCAAGCTTTCCCAAATCCTGGAGCTGTGTTGCAATTCCATCCTTCAGGGCTACAGTCAGGGAAGTGTATAGAAATTGTCAGTTTCAGGAAAGACTGGAGCTTGAATTTTCATTTGAATCAAATTAAGTCAGTAGCTCTTTGAACCAGTCATGTTTTGAAATAGTTTCATTTTAGAAATTTGCAGTCTTTAAAATAAAAAGAAACTATCAACAGGGGGAAAAAAGGAAAAGAAAGAGCAGCAAGAAAAATGTTTTCTCATTTTATTTCATTGGGATTTTGCATGTCAAAGAATTTTGTAATTTATTTTTTATCTTCCTGATTACTGCAATGGTGCTAGTCTTTTCTTTATTTGTTTTTATTCAAATGTTCTTAGTATGTTTGTTTTAGCCATGAATGAAGTATGAGGGATTTAGAGCAAAGTGATGAATAATTTGAAAGTTGTAAGTTACAATGGAAGAGGAAGAATTGAGTAGTGAAAGATGAACATAATTTGTAGCAACATCACAGTGACGATTATTTAGGATCTGCCATGGTTTAGAATTTCAATACCACTGTATAAAGAATTGTGAAGCTCTGAGAATTGTGAAGACTCAGGTGGGTTAGGATGGGTTATGTACTATTCCTGCCTTGTTTTTCTAGATCTGGCTGCTTGCTACTTAATAACAGTGAAAAAGCAGGACCTAAAGAATTTTTATTTCAGCTGCTGACAGTATTTTCCAATTTTTTTTTTTGCTCAGCCTTTTTGTTTCAAGTGACCTGCATCACCGATGAAGGGAGTGCCATGACGCCAGTCATCAAGTATAACGCTGGAGAGGGAGTTGGTAAATACATGAAGAAATTACCTAGCACCTGGTCATTTGATGTGTTTGTGCTTGAAATTTGGTATTAGTGCATGCCAGGCAGGAAGGCATCTCAGTGAAGTATCAGGGGCTTCCTTAAAGTCTTGTGTATGAGGTATGTAGGTCATGTGCTTTTTTTGCCGCATATGGATTTCTATTCTTTACATTATAGAATCATTGAGTCCTTTAGGTTGGAAAGGACCTTTAAGATCATTGAGTCCAACCATCATAGAATCATGAAATGGTTGGGTTGGAAGGCACTTTAAAGATCATCTACTTCCAACCCCCTGCCATGCAGGATAACTTCCACTAGACCAGGTTGCTCAAAGCCCTATTCTGCCTAGCCTTGAACATTTCTACGGGTGGGACAATTCTCATGATTAGCTTCAGATCCTCTCCTCAGATATGTAATATTTTTTCTTTCATTTTTACCCAAGTATATTGCTCCAAAATGTTGTGCTTTTTCCCGCTAAGTTTCTTGTTTGATCTTGTTTTCTAACTAAATTAACTGGTTTAATTAAGTTCTTTTTTGTGTAGCATGTTGTTCAGCCCTTTAAAACAGATCTGCCCTATATTTGCAATTACTCTTTACTCTGCATTTCCCTTATATCCCTTTCCAAGCTTTCACTTCCATTGTCCTGAAGAATTTCAGGCAAGGCTGCCTTAAAGGCATTATAGAATGTTTCCAGTTGCTCTCATCCACCACCTTGGAAACTTGAATTGCACCATGACAACTTGCAGAGGAGGCTTGCAAGCAAAGGTTGAAAATTTCTTGGCCAAGAGTTTGCAATACATGTAGGATTGCAAATAACTAGGAAATACTGTTACTGAGATTTCTTACACTTTTGTTGTGTATGAGCAAAGCCAACCAAGTGACTGTTTTGTTCTTTAACAGATAGGGGAAAGGAATAGTGAAATGTTTCATGTTGCTTGCTTTTGTATTAATGTATTAAAGCCTCCCTCCCTCTCTTTTGTTAACTGCAAAGGCCTGTAACTGCACAGTTGTTCTGGAGAGAATGTCCTCTGTCTGTACTGCTCTGAAATTACCATAGTAATTTCCACTTTTCAAGGTTACTTGGAGAACCCTTTTTTCCTCACATTCCACCACCACCACCTCCTTTCAGAAGAGCTGCTGATGTCGTGGTGATTTCCAGCCTAAGCAGCAATGCCAGAGCTTTAAGCAGGGTCTCTTGAGGGTAGTAAGTTTTTTATTGCAGCTTGCTAGCATATTGAACCATTATGCCACCTTGAACATAAGTGCAAATAAGCACATGACGACAAAATTACTTAAATTTCTGCCTAATTTATTAGTGAGGAAAGGGATGGCATATTGTTAAAGGCTTCTTGAAATAACTGTCCCTTTCTCCCCTAATCCCTCTTTTTACAGGTCTGATCTTGACAGCACCTGGAGAGAAGGACAAAGCAGAGTCCAAACATGCAAAATTCTACAATGAGTTGTGGTTTGCAGTGCTGATGGTAGTTCTAGGTTTGATCCTCTTGGCTATTCTTCTCTCCTTAATTCTTCAGAGGAAGGTCCGCAAGCAACCCTATGCACGAGACAGGCCTCCTTTAGTTCCACTGCAGAAAAGAACATCACCAATGAGTGTGTATTCATCGGGTGAAACCCATCCGGTACGTTTGGAAAAATGCAGCCAATGTATATCCATGAAACCTGCTCCATCAGACACACACACAGACTTTTTCTTCCTCCTTCCAACATTTTATTGCACATTTGGTTACCAAATGGAGGCTGTTCAATGTAGAGAAAGGACTGTCTGGTCCCATATGGGCCATATCTGCGTGGGCACACAGAGTAAGGTGTGTTAGTCCAACAAGTCTGACAAGTGCTTGGTCCAAACGGAGCCTGGGACACCTGGTCTGTAGGCCCTGAAATGCTTCTGATGCCTAAGACAAACTTTGGATATGGAGTCACGGAAAATGCAAAGCCATTGCTGTCACCTCATGTTAGCTGACATCTGCAGTAGAGCTGAGAAGTCTTTGGCATGCTGTGAGAAGGTAGATGATAAAATGTGCTTTTCAGAGGAAACTTTCATGTGTTCCTGGCTGCCTGCTGTGGATGGCTAACCAGGATCAATCTGACAGTCTTTGTCAGGTATCCAGGAGATATGCCTTCAAAGAACAAGACTTAGGGAGAAGCTTTATTTCTTGCCAGTATCCATCTACCACCCAGCTGGACTGCTCATGGGCAAGCTGCATGCCAGGAAGGTTTGGAGTAGAGTGAGAGTAATCAGGGAAAAAGCTAGGGAACTTCACAAAATTCACTTATGTGTTTGTGCACACAGACCCACAGCGGGACCATCAGAGAAATGGGAGGAGGGCTGCTGGGAAGTGATAAAGAGGAAGGCTTTTTATCATGAGAAGTTATAACTCTGAAAAAGAATGCATGAAAAATGTGTACCATCATGTAGCAGAGTAGTAGTGCTATCCCACCCCTTGAAAAAACAGAACAAAAGGAATATGGCAATTGTTACGGGATTGAGAATGGGAGCAGCCATGCCTTCCATTTTCATGCTTCTTCCCAGGCACAGGCCATGAGATGATTCTTCTTGTCACTTCTCAGTTTCTTTTTCCTGTGAGCACCATCGAACAGCATAGTGACTCCTGCATCCTTCACGCATTCTGTTCCTTCTTGTCTCTGTGCCAAGATACTGCATCTGTGCCTCAACCAAGAAGCTCTTGGAAACAATGGGATTTCCAGTGTGCCCCTTCTCCTGGCAAAGGCTAAGAGCATAAGAAACTTTTTTTTTGGTCTCATGGTTTTGATTCCCTTTCCTCTACAGTCTGTCATCTTGTGTTATTCCTCCTGACTTTAAAATGTCTTTGCTGTTGGCATGCCTGCACAATTCCTTTTCATGTTCCTGCCCTCTCTTTTATTTTCTTTTTTTTTTTTTTTTTTCTGTTACTGTTTTTTGCTTTTTCTTCTTCCAGCAGCTCATGGACTCAATAGAAAGGAAGGTTCTTTAGTGCAGCAGTTGAAGGACTGATCTGAGAAATTAGGACAGAGCTACTATGGAGTGGCAAAATTGCTTGTTTTACAATTCTTAGTGAGGTCGTGGCAAGCACTGCAGGCTGCTCACACAGTACTTGGCCACTTAAAAAATAGTGCCTCACCTTTGCCAGTTCCCCTACTCCCTCACATCCTGCTACAGTGCTCTCCCTCATGGAGCTGCAGCTAATTCACACCCTCTGTCAGGTACACCCACACTGCACCTTGCCCTGGCCTAATGCTTTTCCTCCCTCTCTTTAATCTCAGTTTGAAACTATTGCTGACACATCCGATTCATCAAGCAGCGTCACTCTCAAAAGATACACGACACACCTTGAGGTAGAGTCCTCAGCTTGCAGAGTGGCCAGACGTGTGGTGTGTCAGATGACCCAAGCATGCACAAAGGCATCTGAAAATGCATGTTTCTCCTGATGGATGAATGATTTTTCCCATGAAAATTCTTGAAAAGCTCTGCAAGATCCTCTTGCTGTGCAAGTCTAGGCTATCATTCTGGTAATCAAAAATCTTTGCACTTCTGCTTGTTGGTACTTCAAAAAAAAATTAGGAAGAAGAAAAGAAAAAATGTGGAAAATCGTGTTTAGCATTGGTGGTTTTGTTTGTTTGTTTGTTTTTAATTATATGACTGTTCTACAGTGGGGAAAGGTCTGGGTTTTTTTTTTCTGCTTATAACTTGAATGAGTTTGAGGCATGGTTTTCTCTGTTCTCTTCCACTCCTGCTTTGTTTTTGTCCAGCTACATGATTTAAAACCATGCTCTTTATTTTTTTAATTTATCACTTTGTGTCTACCTCACAGGGACTAGCAGATACAAAAATCCCAGGGGCTGGTTCTCCCACGAGCAACCGCAGTTTCGGTATCTCAGCTGGGGGGAGGAGGCCGAGCCAGGGCCAGCTGAGTCGCACGTATTCCCCCGCCTCTCTGCATCGCAGCGTCAGCCAGCTGCTTAACCTCTACGACAAGAAGACTTTTGATGAATCACCTTGGGATGCCATCATTCACAACCATCGCACCACAGGCCGTGGCTTGGTAAGGGCTCCTGTTCCTCTGGGATGCAGCTGTGTGTCACCTGCTAGAGATTTGTCTGTTCTGTTGGAATCATGAAAAAGTCTAAACGTATGACTTCCTGGAGATACAGCCAAAAGGTCTAGAAGAACATGGTCATAGGTTAGATCCTCAAAATTCTTGAAGTCTACTGTTCTCTTCTAGAGTTACAGGTGATGACACACTGTTCTTACAGGATGCAAGGGATTCATGTGCATCTCTTTATGGTTTCCAATGAACTATTAACTCCGTGGTTTACCATGGAAATGCACCTTGAAGAATTCCCTTCTATTTGGTGGGGTTTTCTTTCCATGTGATTCAGCAAATGTACATGTCTGAGGTGGGATATCTTGGCATCCTTCACACATTCAGAGCCAGAAGCAGGAGCTTGTGTTCTAGTGACTCCTGTTCTGTTAACTCAGTTGCTGATGAGATCTGCTCTCTGTCCTCTGCTCAGTCATAATGCAAAGACTATGTGAATGCTTAGATCTCCTGGCATGTGTGACAAATGAATTCAAACTCTGCCCCCAACAACTAGAATAAGGCTGGGGGGCAGCAAAGTGTCCCTGCCCCTTTTTTCATATAGGACAGGACTATACAGTGTCATCAACAGGGATCTGAACACACAGATACAGGACATGATTTTCAAGCCAAGGACAGCGATGACTTCCCTTCCTCCTTGTCACCAGGAAACAGGCTTTTTAACTTCCAACTTTCCCTGATTAAATGCATGAGAAGGACTTCAGGGGTCAGTGAGACACAAGTTTGCTTCCTGAAAAAGATGAAAATTAAGGTTCCTAAAAAGGACCCAGAATCAGGGTGAAGGGCCTGTGAGGTAGTTACAAAATTAGATGGTTAGTGGCTGCAAGTTAGGGTGGATCTTGTCCAAAATCCAAGTGAACTGGAGGATATATAAATCCAAGTAGCTTCCCGAGACTTTCACCTTCAGTACACCAAACAGCTGGAAGGGCTGGAACATACAGGCTCGCCAAAGTACAGGGATGTTGGTTTCATCACTGTCAAACCCACTTAGACCCCAACAGGACCAAGGAAGCCAACAAGGCTTAAGTAAGAAGGTAGTGATAACTTAACTTTAGGCAAAACCCCTGCAGGTACAGATTAACCTTCAGCCTGCACTCTGCAGCTCATGGACTTCCCAATTCAGTGGTATCATGAGTCAGCAATGCCATTTTCTCAGAGCTATCAAATCCGCGTGATTTAATTCCTTGGGGACTGACAACTCACCCAGGGTGCACCCTTCTGTATTGCATTAGCCAAAAGAACAGCTTCCTGCTGCTGAGGGGAAGGTCTTGCTCTAGCCACTTATCTTGGGCTGACACTGTGACTTAGTTTAGGTTGCAAACCCTCCCATATGCATGTTAGAATGAGTTTAAAAATACTCCAGTGAGCTTCAGGAGTGGCAGGAGCTAGGAAACAAAAATTTTCATTTCCTTTTGGTGACAGACAACCCTGACAGTATGAGCTCAGCTGCTTTATCAAATCAGCACTCTTCTGTCCATCCTCTGTACATTGCTCTACATTTCCCTGAACCCATGTCTCTGCTCCTGTGTTGCTCAGCTACTCTTGCAAACAAACCTCCCACAATGCTTTTGAGTCAGTTCTTTCTCCTTATTACATACAGTAGTTTAGGAATGGTGGTTCCAAAGTTTGGTTCACCCCTTTGTCCAGCTTGCAAATCAATACAGTGAATGGCTGAAGGGGCCCTGGACACAAATCTGCAGTAACACTGCTAGTGCCCTCTTTATGCTACAGAAATGGTTTATTTCTCTCCTGCTTTCAACTTCCTCCAGCCTAATGCAGGAGTGCAAGTGGAAGCTCAGACACTGCCTTGGAAGCTTGAAGAACAAAACTTTACCTAAATTATGTGTGATGCGGTTGTTACATATTTACATTTTTGCTTTGTGTATTTTTTTCTTTTCATGGCTCCAAGTTCCCCAATAAACTGTAATAAAAACTATATTATTGACCATTTGTCAGATTTAAGGAATTGATTGTATTTATTTTAACTCACTGCTTATTGTGAAAATGTAATTGCCTTGGATTCAGGTGTTTGAATGCTTTTAGGTTCTTATCCTGGGAGAAAAGGGAAGACATTAGAAATGCACTTATTTATCAATTTAAGAACAATTTTTAGTGGGTAGGAGGAAAGATAAATGAAGGAATCATCTTCAGTGTGGTACAACTTTGGCTGACATGCTTCTTTTTTCCCTTCCTTACAGTACGTAGATGAAGAAGATCTTGTCAGTGTCATCAAAGGCTTCAGCACTGTCACCAAAGAGCACACCACATTCACTGACACCCACCTCTGAAGAACAAAACCAGCTTTTCTAGAAAATGGAAGTGGGTAACTTGCCAAAAGCAGCCTGCATGGCCTTTGCAGGCAGGGATAGGGCTGCTGTTTCCCCACCCCATGCCCTGGAGTTAATAGATAAAACTGGGTTTTGGGAGGGGATGAGTGTGTGGGGGGGAAGTTGGCCTTTTCTTCAACATCCCTTTCACTGTGTAGTAAAAACTGTGTGCTAGCACTGACACCTCAGAAAGGTAAGAGAATAGTTTGACAATCCCTCAATCATACAGTAGTAAAAAACTGTGAAAGGTAGAGGCTCTCATCTTTGTCTCTCATCCAGCTTTTCCAGCTGAGGAGGGTTGTTAGGGGTGGGGGAGGGAGGGAGGGAGGGGGTGGTCAGCATGTTTGATAAGGAGAAGTCTTTTACATGTCCAAAAAACACCATGTGGCTAAAAGGGGCCTGCATGGCAGGATGTCCATGTTTTCTCCTGGCGTGACAGAGCTCCACCACAAAATTGTATTCATGCACAGGTAAATAAACAGCACTGAAGGAATTCTTATAAAGTTGTTCTAGCCTTTTTGTTCTCTCCCTCCCTCTTCCCCACCCTCTTGGCTCAAGTTAAAAAAGCCAACAGAACAGGTCATTAATAAATGCTGAACTCCAAGCATGCTTTTTCACTTGCTGTCATATCCTTCCTTTCTGCTTACGTATTACTAATCCACAGGCAATAAAAATTGTTCACCATCCACAGTAAACTAGGTGCAAACAGCAAGCAGCCAATGTGACACAGGTATGATATACCATGTCAAGGCACTTGTAATTGAGAATTATTACACCATGACAGTAAACCTACTCCCATATTCATCTCTGTCCTTTTTTCAGAGAAAGTGACAAGGAAGCCCTCAAGAGACTGCCAGTTCTGTGTATTCTGCCAAGCATATTTTTATGCATTCTCTTAGTCACAATCGGGAAAATCCATCGTCTGATACCAAACATTTTCAGGAAGTACAAGCAACACTCCTCTGGCAATTTATTTGGACTAAGAGGCAAAATCATATACTATTTTTGATAGCTTCCTCCTTAACCTGCACAAAACATTTCAGATATCAGACAGCAGCATATAGACCAAGCATCCCATTCATAAAACAAGACTACAGAGGCAGCTCTGTGAATTAAGCAAAATCCACCCAAGACAGCAGAAGCGCTGTACAGCAACATGCAGCTGCATCTAGAGGGCATCCTCTGCTCAGCAACCAAGTTTTCCTTTCCCCAAAACAAAAATAATCACAACATATCACATGCCTGACCACATTTACGCAAGAATGCACAACAATATTTTGGACCAAGTACCGTACTACATTTTGGAACATTACATAAAGCCACACATTGATGTGGACAACCCTTCAAAGCTTTGGCAGCAGCTAGGGACTTTCTCATAACCTTACAAGTTTTATTCTCATATCATAACCAAATCCCACTCAAGAAACAACCCACATGTAACATCATGCCTGCTACCAGCCAGAGGGCACTTGCACCTTGTTTTTGCCACCAGACCCATTTTCACAAGCCATAGTCTTGGCAGGATGAATCATTCTTCCGGTGTCGTGGTGAAGCAGCTGTCTTTGTAGGTGATGGAGAGGCTGCACCAGGTAATTCAGGCCCACCTTCAGCAAGGACTGGTGCCGAGGCCAGGAGAGGCACTTTCTTTCTTCCCAGGAAACCAGCTCCTTCAAATCCCATTTTCTTTTTGCTTTCTGCTTTGGTTTCATTCTCTTCTTCTGGTCCTCTTCTTTTGAGATCCAGAGAATTGTCTGGCAGGCGGTGAACCTCTGTACTGCAACATCCACCTGCATCTGTCACGCCTGTGCCTCGCACTTCAAGTGCTGTAGATTGGACTGCCTTCCTCTCAGCTGCACTGCCTTCAGCTGTTGCCTTCCTGGCCTCTGTCTGGCTTGAATTCCCATTTGCAGCAGCTGCCTTTTCTGTTGGGCTTTTGGAGGATAAGTTAAAAGCCTGGAAGTCTCGGTAACTGTGAAAGCTCTCTGTCCTCCTTGCTCTTGCCAAGAGGGGGCTTTCTCTGTATGGCCGCACAGAACCATAGGTGGCAGTTTCATGGATTGTTTCATGGTGCTGCAATTGGAGGCTTCAGAAAATACGAGAAGAGTAGATGTTAGGCTGAAAATAGCAGCCAGTTCTTCTGCACACCACTGCTCCCACCTACCACTGCAATTCCCACAATAGCAATACACTCATCACTGCCACCACACAAAGGCTTCCAGATCACTTCAGATTCTCAGAGGATACTTCGGTCTGCACACATACAAACCAGTATAAATCAAGGAGTATGTGTGGTTAGTTCAAGCCACTTAGGGCATGAATTCAGGGGCTGAGCTACAGCCTTCAATTCACCAAACCCGTATGCCTACCTGAAAAGTAAAACCTTCAGTGTCTGCAGCCAGTGCCAGCCTTGGTGACTTACCTGGAATTAGATTCCCGAAGCCGGTTTGGCTGAACAACTGAGGTGGCAGGACTGATGTTGGGTGTGGCACAGCGAGATGTACTCAAGTCACACTGGTCAAGCAGCTTGAGCAGCTCTTCCTCTGTGGGGCCACCAACATCTACAAGAGAGAGAGCTCCTAGAGGCCAAGTCCATTTACTGCAGTCAGGCACATGTAAGGGCATGAAAAAGAACCACACCACAGTCCTGGCATAACACAACTTACCTTTGTCTTCACTCTTGTTAACCATGTCCATAGCTGTGGTTAGGTCCCACATCTGGATGCTGCCATTGGAATGTCCAGTGAAGAGGTAGCGGCGTGGCCGGGAGCCCATCCTACTGGATCCTTCACATTCTCGCACAGTAAATGATGAGATGGTCGTGCAGTCAACTGCCTGGATCTCACAGATCCTACAGAAGGAGAAATCCCAAATTACCTGAACCTGGCAGAGTTTGGCCACTGAAGTCAGTACTGGTTCAATTGTCTGAAAAGGCACTAAATTTGCCATCAGAAAGAGACCTTTTCTCCAGATGAAATTCTTTCCCCTGCATGACTGGCACAGTGTTCAGCTGTAGACAATCCCTTCCCACTCCCAGTCCATCTGCACTCTTAGAGCTTGTTTATTAGGCAGCCCCCACATGTTCTGTGTCCATCTTCTATTTGCAATGATTAGAAAGCTAAGGCTCTCACAACAGTGACAGAAACCAGCCCCTTCAAAAGCTAGACACTCCAGGAAACTAACCTGCAGAAACAGCACATTTATCCATGTAAAAGATATGCAAAAAAAAAAAAATCCAAAGATGACACATTTAATGTTAACTATAAAGATAACTTTTGTCATATCATAACTGCAATTTCACTTGTCATGGTAGATCTCCATTGCTTTTTTTCCCCTTTATTTTAGAAGTTTATAAGGAGTGACAAGAAGAAAAGGACTCCCAAAACTAAGCTGCTCATACTCCGGGTAGTTTGTTTTACTGGCCCTTTGTAGTGGACTTTTCACCCAAGTAGTGCCAAAATAAGTCATAGTGTTGAGGTATTAATGTTCTCATCCAGATTCAACTTTATTAGGTAAGAGATGCAAACATGAAGCTTAGAACTGAGATGCACTGTCTTTTCTGATCTCTTGTCATCTTCCTAGCCTAACAGGAAGAAAAGCAGCTGTGGATTTGTCAACATTTTTTACTGTGTTGGCAGCAATGTTAGTAGAATATTATTAAGTCAAGCTTAAGAAAATAATTGTATAGATGACCTAGATAACAGGTTCAAAAGCTTCCATTTTAAAGGTTCTAATATCTTCAAAGCTAAGTGTGAAGAGAGAAACCCTTTTGTGACCAGATAATCCCTTCCACCAGCAACTTCAGCATTAGTTTTGAAATTAAATGTTAGCATGGTACCATGGTTGAGAGTCACATATTATGAAGAGACAAATGCTTGTTTTGTGAGCTCCATCATGAAGTGAGTCTCTGATACCACAGTCCTCAAAAAGCCTTTTGGTTTTGAGGTTATAAGCGTTAAGTAACAGTTCTGTTACTGGCACACAAACAAGAGTTCAGCCAGAGCTGTCAAGCACAGTAGAAGACTGTTATGTGCAGTCATGGAGGAAGGAAACCACCCCCTGAACAGGCCTAGTCCTGCCTCTTTCCCACTTAAAACATGGATGTACCTTTTCCCAGTTGAAGACAGCCTTACAAACAGCTTATTCGTAATGGGAACAACTTTTTGGATAAACACCTGTTGATCATCACGTTCACCAAAGGGTCCTAGAGGAAAAAAAGGAAAGAGCATTTGTTTGTTTGTTTCAATTTCCTCACCTTTTTCCCCAAACAGTTTTTAAGACCCAGACTCATATGATTATGACCACTGCAATTTTAAAGTATCAGGAGCAGGGAGCCAAAGACGACCAGTAGCTAGCAAAAGCCATCCAATGGTTAGCAGTCTCTACAGATCCAATTCAGTTTTTGTTCTTCTAAGGGACACACATTCTGAAGTTTGCTGTGTGTTTCTGGAGGAATTACTATGTCAGCACAAACCCTACAGGTCTCTGTAATAACACTAAGTACTTTGTTATTTTTCAGCTCCTAGATGTCTAAAGGCTTAACCAGATTTCTTGTAATAGTACTGCCCCCAGCCTGTGTTCACAGGGCATTCTATTCATCAGAGGTTCATTTGCAAGGCTCAGACCACCAAGGAATCTAAACTACCTGTCTACCCATATTTACCAACACATATTCCTTCATTACCTTGCTACAGCAATGTGCTAGCACCCTTTGGCTCTGCAGCTGCAAGGCTTCAATGAACCTTGTCCCAACTTCAAAGTAATTTAAGAATTTTTTCCATGCTTTTTTTAACCCCAGCTGAACAGTGAACTGGAATTTGCAGTAGACCAAATGTTTGCTATGGTCATCTGCTTAATAGTCTCCTGTGCTTTCTCTCATTCTCTAGCTAAATCAGAATTGAAATGCTGCATCAGTTTGCTCAAGGAAGAGGTATAGTATCTATGTTCCAAAGATTTTTTTTGTCCCTTTTTCTGTCATTCAGGAAAAGTCCTTAAAGCGTACTCACTCTCTACAGCCTAAATAATAATTCCAAGTGAATCTTACAGATCTTTGCCCTCGTTTCAAGGGGAGAGAAGTGTGTAAGAGCTTACACCCATCGACTTGCATGTTATGTTATAGGGCTGAAGGTCTGTTAAACCACTATAAGACTAGTGAAGGTACAGGCACAGCACAACCCAGAGACATCCTACCAATGTCATTTCCAGAACAGTAACTGCCATGACTCTCTGCTTCCTCCAGGGATAGGATTTTGAATGATGCAAGAGGTGTTGAGCCTGGCTGAGTCGAAATCATGCCCCGGAACCGAGTCACAGTCCATGTCCGGACATGGTTGTTATCAGCACAAACTAGAAAGGAAAAGATGTGCATTTACAAGGCATGACAAAATATTTAGATAAACTTCTCTAATGATCATTTATATGATAGTTTTTCAAGACTAAGCAATCAAAAATTTAGTCAATGTGAGGTCACAAAGCAACTCCAGACAATTTTCTAACAGTCTACAAATTCTTGCTGACATCCTATTTTCTATTAGTTTTGTTTCTTCACTCAGAAACTGAGAGCTTGAAAATTCAAGAAACTGAGACAAGCGCAACACCAAACTAAGGTCTGGTCTAGCACCAATAGCCTACAGTCCCCTTCAATCCCCCATGTGCAGATGCTAGGACAAAATGTCATGAGAGCAGCCTGGCAAGCAGAACCCTCCTCACAAACAGCCCTATTCAATTTAATTCATCAGTTAAGTCAGTTTTGTACATATAGACGTGCCCTTTCCTGGTACTGAGGGCTTAGCAGCAACTTGCAGGGGAACAGATGACCTCTGGGCTGTTTATTTGCAGTACAATTGGATGCCATGTTCCTGTTCCATTTTTTAAAATAACAGGATAGCAGCAAGATGTAAACAAGTTCTCTGTCATGACCTGGCTGCTAGATTCTGGGTGAAATAGATTTTTACAGAGGAAGGAGTGACTGCATCTTCTCTGCAAATGAGATGTGTTCTTAAGCATAAGACTGGAACAAGCAGAAAAGTACAATGAACACTGGGAGACTGTAAAAAAGAAACAGAGACAGCCCTTTGAAGTCACAAGAAGGCTTCTTCTAGGGCCCAGGAGGAGATGGTGCACATTTTGCTGCAGCCCAGAAAGCTCCTGAAAGGCTGTTAAAAGACGACTAGTCCTGAAGGACCTGCACACAACAATAAAACTTGAGAGAGACATTTGTTTACAAACCCTTTATTTTCCACAAATGGCAACCTTGGAATAAGACACAGGTAACAGAGTGAGTTGTTCTAGTATCTTGTCAAATAAAACTTGACCCTTTCAATTGCTAAAGACTTTGATAAATGCTTACATTAAGAAAGAGGATCCAAGTAAACCCAGCCCATCCCCTGCCCCCAAATCTGTCCAGCTCATTTCTATTACATGTGGAAATGATGCAAGTTATAGAGCATAGCATACAAATACTGCATTGCTCAGGAGAAGTGGAGGACCACCAGCACACATCTGTGCACACATTACCTGACACGAGGTGTTTCTCTGAGAGCATGATCTTTGTGACAGGGCTTCGATGAACCGTGAAGGTCTGAAAGAGCTGAGGGCCAGATCCAACTGTCTCAGGGTGCTGTACAATCACCCTCACTGCTCCAGAGCTGGTGCCATATGCAATCTCAATCCAATTGCCACTTATACCTAAAACAAGAAAGAACACAGTTGTTCCCCCAGGAATAAAAGCCTGGCTTACTGGGAGCCAGGAAAGCAGTATTTCCAAGATTCTACAGGAAGAAAGCTACATTTTTTAATCACTGTTTATTCATTATTTTCCCATAAACAGACACGAAAATGACCCCAGGTTTGTTTAATTCCATACTACATGCTTCAACATTGTCTTAACAAAAGCCTTCTTTCCCATTCTCTCCCCACTCCTGAAAGTGAAAGAAGAAATGGATAAAGTCATATGATCAGATATTTTGGCACTCCTCACAGTGATATGGTCTATATGTGCCACATAACATTTATTTTTCTGCTTTAGTTGGAGGCAAATGGGAAAGCAAAGCAGAACAGAAAGAACTGCTGTTTAAAAAGTCATGTGGTATCAATATTATTATGTGAGTAACCACTTTCTCCAAGTCTGGGTTTTTTTGACTTTTACTTTGCTTTAGATTTTTGTTGTTGCTATCATTTCTCTTTTTTATTTAAAGGATAACTGCACCATAATTACAAAAGCATCATCAAGTTGCGTATGGAAATGTTTCTTAGCATATTGGTTATAAAGTCAGACACAACAGCAAGGTTGTGTCTCCCCCTTACCCAGTTCAGCACAAACGACTTCAGCAAATACAATCTAATAATCTAATTCAAGTGCCTCTCTGGTGCAAAAGACTTGAAACCAACCAAGACACATTAGGCACAAGCATTAATATATGAATATGTGTAAGTACATGTACCTATTTATACAGATTATAGGTGTAAGGGAAAACAGCTATGCCTAGTGTTCATCATTCATTTGAAAATAATTAAATGAAGAAAAATTCTTTGTTTATGTCAAGGGCTACCTTGTGTGCTTTAACCCTGCTAAGCAGCAACAGGAAAAGTCTATTTAGAAAACAGATAAACACATTTCTAACAGACTCTCAGTGAAGAGACAGTGGTAGAATACTGACTTGTTTTAGGTGTGAGGTAGACACTGAGAGCTGTTATAGCATCATTGGAGGGATCATGGTACAATTCTGTCACAAGAAGATCATTGTCTTTCATTCGAAGTGGGAACTTCTGCATGTCTGTGGGGAGGAGACATTTACTCTCATTAGACAAAGTTGTTCTGATGCATCTTAATTCAACTAAAGAGTGTAACAAAAAAGCAGTAGCACCTCCTTTTCATTCCACCCTGCTCCCACTCCTTACCTATGTAATAGATAGAACCATTGTTACAGCCCAGCAGCAGGAAAGACCCAGCAGTATCATAGCTTGTGATAGGAACAACATCCTGAACCTAGTGCAAATAGAAAGGCAAAAATGACCCAATCAAGAATTTAGGTTGCTACTCCTCAGTTTTCAGACATTTTTGGTGTATTTTGTTGAACATCATTTGAGTTTGGTACTGGACTGAAGCCACTGCGCGTACAATGGCATTCCTGAAGTACTGCATATTGCCCTACCAAAATGGATCTGAAGACTCCTGGAACTCAGCAAAACACATGCAGACAAATAAATCAGCACAACTGTTCTGCAAGATCCTTCTGTGTGTGAAGGAACAAAGCTTCAAGAGTAGCACCTAAACCATGTCCTCAAAAGTAGATTTTTTTTCCCCATATGCCAGTGAGTGTATTTCACCCTTTCTGTCCTCTCCCTTCTTCCATTTCTGACAAGTCCTTAAGAGATTTCTGGACCAAGGAACTAGATGCTACCTCTCTATGCCTTCCTTTATCCCAAGTTTTGTATCCCTCTGCCAAACTATGGAAATCTCTGCAGATCTCTAGCAGACACATGAAGGGTAAAAAATCTTGTTCCATTACAGTTTCTCACCTCCAACACACAATCACACCAAGCAAACTGGAAGACAGCCCTGTCATATTTCACTTACAGGTCTACAACTCTAGCTGAGGGATTACATGTGCCCTTTCTTTGCCCTCTAGGATTAAAAGGAGTGTTTA
Source organism: Turdus rufiventris (assembly GCA_013186435.1). Classification (NCBI taxonomy): domain Eukaryota; kingdom Metazoa; phylum Chordata; class Aves; order Passeriformes; family Turdidae; genus Turdus; species Turdus rufiventris. The sequence goes on from PYHW01009916.1 coordinate 2,052,522, forward strand.
TTCCTCCATGTGGGACAGAGATTTTAAGCAAAGAAAAAGTTTAGCTTATCCTAGGTAAGGTGTCCTATTTCAAACAGTTCTTTTTTGCTTCAGCCCTGAGGAGGAAAAAGCCAAAAGCCATTTTATCCAGAGCACTCAAACATACAGTGTCATGGTATTTTCCTGTACTCAGTCAGTTCACTTAATAGACCTTGAATACCAATTCATGGACATTTCAGCCTAAGTTCTCATTTCTCTCTGACCAGCAGCATCCTTCCAGTTAGCAGAAAGACTTGAAAAATCATTTGCAAAATACTTACAATGAATCAGTTGGATAAAAGCAAAACAAAGCAACCAAAGAAAGTTCCCCACATCCCAAGGAGCTTAGACTCTAAACCAGTACCCCTTCCTAACTTAGGGATGGTCTGTAAGCCCTTAAAACATATTGCAAATATTATCTTTTTTTCCTTCTGCAGCAGATAGGAACACCAAAGGTGATTCAGCAGCTGCCATCTGCCAAGATGTGAACTTTCATTAGGAAGCACACCAACCCTGTACAACAGTCACTGGTAAAGCATGGCCAGTGAGAATCCTCACTTTGCCTACCAGGATTTTCTGTCACACTCTACTGCTTTATGCTACCTCTTACTCTATAGCACTTAATATTCTGCTTCCTTTAAGTTCTCCTTTGCTACGAATTTATGTATGTAGCACCCACACCCTCCTTCTCATCCTTTTAGCATGCAACTGAAACACTGCCAGAGGAATAAGTACTAGGGAAACCACCTCATCAGTCTACTCAAATCTCCAAAAAGGGAAGAAGATGCAAGAACCAATAAGATGCAGAGATCAGAATTACATCTTCAGGGTGTGATACATCAGAGATCACCACATAAGGAAGAAAAGATTCACACAAATGAAAGTAGAACTTAGACATCAGCCTGAAAGAAGACAAAGTTGCTGCTCTGAAGTGGGGCATCAGCAAGCTGTTCTATAAAATCCTCCCTCATTGAAGCAAGTATGATTTTATCCTAAGTCCAGAGCTGTGGGCAACTCATGGAAAGCAGTCAATTAAATATGAGATATTCTCATTAGGAATTTCAAGATCAACCCTGCCACTTAACGTCTCTATGGGGTGCTTCAAGAAAAGAATGTATATAATATTCTAAAGGGATATTAAGATTGACAGCAAGATAGTTGTGGGTTGTTTTGGATTTTTTTACTAACCAAAGAGCCCAAGATACCGAAAGCACCTTGAAATGTTATTGTTGGTTTGTTTTTATGTGGGTGGGTTTTGTTTGTTTGTCAAAAGGAGCTATTCTCACCCTCTTGGAAAAAAGCCAGCCAAAATGTTTTATAGATACACTGGCATATAAGCTTCTCAAAGACTTCCTATTCTTCAATAAGAAATGCTTTGACCAAAGGAATAGTCAGTCAAACTGGGGGAGGTGATTAGAAAGATTTCTGTGGCTCCCCCAGAAACAAAGATGATGAATGGGACATCAGGTTTTATTTCTTATGACTTACTCCTTTAGAAAATACTGTTTAACTCCAGCTTGCCATATAGCATTAAGTTGTTCCCTAACAGAAGATTTTGCAAGGCGTCAGTAGAACTTTAAATAACGTTTTATTTAATTCAAGGCCATACTAACATGTCTGTCTCTGCAGACATGCTATCCCACCCCTATTATCCGTGTTATTTGTTACCAGTACTGTCATTTAAGAGTCAAATCAGAACTTAGTCAGCAAACAGTGCAACAACCTCAGGTCAGTTCTGCCTCTTGAGATTTGCAAGGCATTTTTGAGATTTTTAGGTTTTCTGCCACAAAAGTGTACATCCAGCTGTATCATAAGCTTTGTTATTTGAATGCTCGACTGTTCTTGTTGACTGGAGTCAGACTCATACTGACTCCATAGATCCCTCTATTTGATGTGCATTCTGACTACACAAATCAAATCAGTGCAGCCAGAAGCATCCACACACAAGACAGGCATTGTTCAACTACAATCATGTGCATTTCCGTTGAAGAGGAGTATCCTATTGTAAAGCAGCTTTGGAGATCCCCAGACACCAGACTGGCTTCTTGTTTTCTTTCAGATGGTCTAGAAATTGCTGCCACACATTCCCCACAATTTTATTTCCTATGATGCTAGTCAATTTTTTTTAAAGTTAGTAATCCATAAAGAAGTTTAAGTATATTGGTACTTGACATTTATTATCCCAAATCACACCACATCCTTTCATTTGAAAGTCTAAAAAGCATGCTTCTTAGTAGCACCAAACAAGTCAACATTCTGCTCACAGGCACAACACCCAGGTGATAAACTCCATTACACAAGTTAGGGCTGAAAACTCTATGATGAGCATTTCCCACATGCTTTCAGATTATTTTATTCTCTTTTTACTAGAAACACATTCCAGCTTGTAAAACTGGTGTGGAACATTGAACAGACCTGCCAATGCTGAGTCACAGCGTTCCATACTCCAACTTTCCCTGTATGGCTTGTAGCCACCAACTGGTTGCCAATGAAGAAGAGAGCATCCACAGGCACTCCAAGACTGAACACTCCTGCAAAAAATGAAGAGGCTGTGAAGTTCATCTAAAATGAAGAGAAAAATGTGGTAACAATGGAATTTCTCCATTATTATCACATCACATTTTAAGTAAAGAACAGCCAAAACTGGGTTTGCAGTGTGGTAGGTGAGGCACCATGCATGCAGCAAACTGGGTTCCAATGAATGGCAGTGTGATGACATCTCAGTTAATACCATCATTCTTTGCAAAGGAGAAAGGAGGCAAGAGAAGCTAGAAGAGCTCTTATGAAATATACAAACATTTTTCTACAGCCATGGAGTTCTCAAATGGCTTTAAAATAAATAAAAAAGATGTATTACAGCAAGCAGGATTTTTTGTTGTTTTTAGCTGTGACTATGAAGCAACACTTAAGAAGCAGTAATTCCATGGGTTTTGCAAATATGTGCCATACTAGTTTGCAATTACCTGTTAAATATGACAAATTCTTGATGCCATTTTTTTAAGTCCGCTCAAGCAAAAATATTTTGAAAATGGATTTCAGGAGCTAAATATGACTACAAGGCTTCAGCCTTATTCTTGGGAAGAGACTGAACAACTCAGTTGTGACCCTATTTCAATACCTTCGGATTTCTCTTTTAGAAGTACTTGAACTCAGAAAAATAAGCAGCCTGCAAAAGCCTACTTCTTTCTTCCCATCCCCAGACCTTGTATTTGGTTGCAGTCCATAAGCAGAGAGTACAGGCTAATAGGCTATTAAAACTTGAAGTTATATAGGGAAGCAGTTTCACCAATCATCACATACTATTCAAATATGGAAGACAAAACGTACCAGCAAATGCTGGCCTTCCAAGTAAAGGAAATGTGTCATCAACAACATTTCACTTAATAAAAATCAAAACAGTGCAGGGTTTGACAGGCATCGATGGCTGCGGTTGTAGCTGACCTTAACATCTGAGGCCTTCTACAAAATCAATTCATTCTTTAGAGCTTCCAAGTGTCATCATAGATCCAACATTAATAACTTTAACTGAACTGCAAACTCAGATAGCATACTACATTTTGTGCTATTTATTGTCTATGTATTTGAAAGTTACAGCATACTCGAAAGGTCTGAGGTGATTTCCAAGTTTGCCAGCTGTGAAGTCCAGCAAACTGACCTTGTAATTAACTTGGTTTGTAAATAATTCTAGGCTATGTTTTTCTGCCTGGTAAACACAAAAATAGTGGGGATACATTGCAACACCAAAATGTCAAACATCACTCACAAGTTTCCTATTCCATCTTGCTCACTCTATATATTTATATTACTTCTCATTAGTATTACTACTCACTATATATTTCTTACTTAACTGCGGCAGATAGGTGTTGTCAAAACAACAGTATGCAATAGTTGGAAAATTCCTTAATATTGTTTAGGACAAACTCAAATGAACAGACTGTCATTCCCACACAAGAATCAGCCCTCTGTAACATCCAAGAAGGAATCTCAGGAAGTTGCTTTAATTATGGTGCTAAAATGTTTTCCAGGGCAAAGTACAATCATTCAATGCAGATAGGATTCAGCAGTACAGGGCACATGAAAAAGGCAGTAATAAAAAATCCACAGAAACAACTAGAATTGATTACTCCAGAGAAGGATGAGATTTGAGGAAATCAAGGAAGACAGCTTGGATGGTCTGGAGGAATTTGAAGTGTCAGTCCTGCTTAGGCTCAACAATCTTGATACTTGTCCACAGGGGAGACAACACTATATGTAATGACAGGCTCTTGTCCTAAGGGTCCCTCTCAGTAAAATACTGCTTAGAGCAGCAAGCCAGCAGCAGTGTCTTATGTAAGTAATATTGAAAGGGAAGAAAGCGCTCTGGGAGAGCTCTATCACAAAGATGCCAGCCCACACAATTTGCTGGGGATGGTGTCACTGGGCTCCAGCAACTGTTTGGAACAAGTTTGGAACAAGTAGTTTCTTTCACAAGATGACAGCAATGTACTGTATCTCTAACACAAAGCAGCACTGCAAGCATTTATCTCTACAAGGAAACAAAACAGCTAACTATTAAACCCAAACATTTTTTTAAACCAGTCAACATGACCTATCATCCAAAAGAACAGCAGTACATTTTGGTCAATGTCAGTCTGACTGGGAATTTCATCCAGTAGGAACTTTCTGTCTGCTTCCCCCCTCCTCCTGCCCCAAGTGGCAATTAGTCTGTGTCACAGTTTCACTTGAATGCAGTACAGCCTGGTTAGCAAAAGTCCTTGCTCCGGTTTTGTTGTCATTTTCAGTCATAGTCTAAGCTATCAGAACCTTGTGATACTGGCATATTTTAGAGTTTTTATTTGAAATGAAAGTCTACTTAGGGTTTTTTATGTCTTTGCACTTGATTTTAAAATATCCAAGTTGCTGCTTCTTGTATCTTACTGCAAATCCCAAGGTAACACAAGCAGCTAACTGAAACCAGAAAATGCAGGAGGAATGTAACGGCACAGTGCTTAAAGCAATGTCTGTTACAGGAGTACAGCTGCCACACCAACTCTTCCCTGTCCTTAACATTCAGTCAATGGAAGCATACGAGAAGAAAAGGCTTCTCAGATCTGATAATTAATCTTTTTAATGGAGATAATTTCATAATCAACTGTTAGACATACCTTTTGTATTTTTTTAAATACAATGGAATCTCCTTTTCCATTTTCCTGACCATGATTATATATTAGATAGATATACATACATGTGTATATATATGTCACAAGTAAAAGAGCAGTATATAGCTCATACCAGACTTTTGCCTTTCCCCATCTTCAAATATGACTTAGTGTTTCCACACATTCATGCAGAGAAAAGAAAATAACCAACCAACATCCATTAACACAGCCTGAGAATCTGTCAAATAAGCTCTTCTTTAAAGGCACATGGGTCAAAACTTGAATTTGGTAATTTTGATTTTAATTAACGGCTACTATAATTCTCAGGGCTTCAGCTATGGAAATATATCTAATAACAAATTAGCTCAGCATTAAGTTTTGGAGAAAAGTGCTCACATAACCAGACTGCTGTCATACTCTGTTAGCAGTATCCACTGCCAGAGGAAACAGACATTACTGGCATAGCAGTGGTTATTCAAACACCAGGGATTAGGACAGAGGAAGTTCCAAATACTGTTCCCTTCAGTGCCTCCCAAATTTGCCCTATATTTGAACAGCAACGACTCAGACAAGCTATCAGATCAGTACCAGGGAATATTTACTTCTGGAAATGTCTTCTTGCTGTTTCTAAAGCTTACAATTGTATGTCCTTCAGTGCTAAGGTATATAAGCAGTAATTCCTGTATGCTTAAAGGAATAGTGTGGGCATTTTTCCTATCCTGACACCCAAGTTATAAAACAAGAAATTTTCATCTTCCAGACTCCATTTATGAACCACATTTGACAGAGAACTGAAGTGTTTTCATCATCTCTATCTGAAAATGTGGCTTTAATAACACAAAGGAAAGGAAAGAGCACAATCACTTTGTATCTGTAGGTTTTCACCTCTAAAGCTTAGTTCCTTTGTGTTACAGCCTAGATTCAAATGCAAGTCTAGAGAAAATTTTACTCATAATTTGAATTTTTACACAAGAACCTCAAACTGAATGGTAAGTATTGGCTACTATCTCTTCAGTAAACACAATGTTCTTTTATTCTCCATATCTTTGATTTTGAGACAGTATTCCTGGCACAGAACTGAAGGAAGTTAAAACACTCCAACAGGTTGCTGTACTACAGCTTGTTTTTATAATCTGTGAAAGTGAATACTAAACACCAGAAATCACACATACCTCAGAACAAGGTCTCAGGTTTCCCCTTAGTTAAACACACAAAAGAAAAAAACAGGTAATGATAGTTACCGATTTCACTGCCACTACCACCATCTTGAATGCTCCACAAAATAATGCTGCTCTCTGAGGCAACTGCAACCATCTTGTCCTTGTCTCCATGAGGTCCTCCAACCACCTTGGCATTGAGTGCCACCCGCTCAATGGTCCAGTCCAGATAAGGACTGGTGAACACCTGCTGCCAGCCAGATGACTCTTTGATTCTGGAAGGGCAAAGGGGAGAACAGGGAGCAGATGTCAGAGACTCAGGAACAGACAGCCCAGTCTAATCATGAACCAGTGGATGATTCAGTCTTGCAGTCTAAGCCACAAACTTCAAATTCTAGTTAAGAACTACAGTCTACAAGAGCTACATTTTTCCCCATTTTGAAGTCTGATATTACATATTGTTTCATTGCTTTGCAGCTACTGGAATCCTGTACTGGGTTTTTTTCTTAATATAAGCACATCTGATAGAAAAGACACAAGCCAAAAGCTTGGGCTAACAAACACTAGACAATGAGGTTCAGCATAAGACTTTAGAACAAAACTCTATTAATCTTATATATCATGCAATAAACCCAATCATGCTTTAGCATAAGCTCTGCTCTCCAGTCACATTTTCTGTTTATGGTATACTGTAAGCAGATAATACTGAATTGACTGTAAGCTTTATTTTTGCAGAATAATTTCCCTATACATTTTTAAGGCTTACATGGTGTCAGCACAATTTATCTTACTTAAATTTAGGCAATAATTTAGATACTTCACAATGGAGCTAAAGCAGACTAGATCTCTGCAGTCAGGTTATAAAAATGTTAAAATTAAAAGCAGAAAAATATGCGTAATTTTTAGCATCATTGCCATTATTTCACTTCAGCGTTGCATCCTGCCTGGAGCTGAAGCACATCAGACCACTGTGCTTCACCCATGCAACATGCAGAATTGTAGTGAAGATTGCAGCAGAAAGATTTTGAATGCAAACAAGACATTTTTGCAAACTTTATGATGAAATTTTAAAAACTTTCGTCATACAAAATTTTAAAAAAATATTATCTTTAAGATGCACTGTGCTTTGCTCTAGAAGAATGGAGGAGAGAAAAATCCATCATTGTATTCCTAGAGTGCCTTCAAGTTTTGGAAGGAAAAAAAGAATACAAGACTGCTGCCTTGAGTCTCTGTGAAGAAAAGCAGCACTTTAAACTGGCATGTTGACCAGCACCCTCTCTCACTAGCCTTTCAAGTCTGACATGGTTCATCAAAAGTATCACTAATGACATAATTTCAACGGCAACAAGTCTTGTTAAGTAGTTTACCAAGCAGGAAAGAGGCAGAATCTTTCATTTAAAGTGAGCTAGCAACCTAGGAATACAGTCAGAGATAAACTCCTAAGAAGGTGACAGTTAGCACAAAACCAGTTGCAAATTATTGCCTCTTTCTCTGTCAGACCATATGAAGCATAATTGAAAACAAAAACATTAAGCAGAGCAAGGGAACCCACATTTAAGACAAATTAAAGCAAAAAAATAATTGCAGCGGTGAATGCAAGGTAGATGTAATTGAAGTTACAAAGTTTAAGCAACTGAGTTAGTATTCTAGAGAGTGAAAAAGGCAGCAATGTACGGCTTTAGCTTGGCAGTAAGCAGAAAGAAGCTGTTCACATCACATTCTTCTCCCCTCTGTTTCTGAGCCACAGTGTGACAGCCTTGTTAGATTGGTCTGGGTAACAGCTCTTATTAAAATGTTACTTTCCATCTGAAAGACAGCCAACAATTCAATCAAGACTATGAGATGTGAACTAAAGACAGCTTCTGTAATGTATTGCTTATCTTCACCTGATCTTAAAAAATAGCCAGTTTGTTTCCAAAACATTGAAAACAATTTTTCAGCCTTCCAAGTGAAGTAGCAAGAGTTTAACAGCTCTGCTCAGAAAAAAAACCCTGAAGACAAGATAGCAAAATTATGTAGCAAATATTCATTAACTGTTTCAGCTTCTTTGACAGTGTAACTTCACAGACTGTTTTCAAACCCACAGCAGGAAAACTTGAGTTGATTTTCCATTCAAAAGCCTGCTTTAAACCAGGCATTTGAAGCAGTTATATTGGAGTCAGTTTGCAACATTTTCAACAGTATCAAGAACTGACATCAAAGCAAAATCTGAGTTTTATCAAGCAGTTTATTTTCACCAAAAAAAAAAAAGCAGCAACTCATATTCGTAGGATGAGACTGAATGCATTTATCTACTGCTATTTCAGAGTAAACATTCTGCTTTGCTCTTAGGCAATAATTTTTATTTTTTTTTTTTGCTTCCTGTAAACTGACAAGCAACTCTATTCCTACCTGTAGCAAACAGCAAAATGGGCATAGGCAGCTACTATCCAGTTGTGGTGGCCAGCCACTATTAGGACTTTCCGTGGGTCCACAGGAAATCCTAGAAACAACAAAGCTGAAGTCAGGCAAGTGATAAGTATTAGATAAGCAGAGACATCTCTAACAGGATAGAGCTCTCTGCTAGGATGTGCAACAGCAACTTTGATAATTAACTTTCTCAACAAACATTTTCAGCAAGATTCTAGTCTGCAGTATTGGTCCTCACAGCCTTGGTATGCTAGAGATGCTTGAAAAACACACCGTTTACCACCTTTAACCCCAGACTGTCTGTTTCTAAACCTCCAGCAGCTCACTAAGAATTAGCAATTCATATCCTTCTTTTATATTACATAGATTTGG